>JAOTOM010005091.1:382500-570000 GCA_034440615.1 Ashinkailepas kermadecensis
TCGGATTCGGATTCCAGGGCGGACTATCACGATTTCGCTCAAAACGGCTTCAGTGGCGTTTCTGGATACGCCGAGCACAGTTATGCATGCTACTCCGGGCCACATTCAGTACACTCCAGGTCACCTGTAGGTCACCTGTTTAATGTGGCTCGATGGATCATGCATAGATGTGTTCCGGGTGTCAAGTAGTTCCTCTGTGACAATTTTTAGGGAAGTCGTGCTAGTCCACCCTCTTGACCTGTTTGAATAAATGAGCACTGTTTGGCACCGGTTTCAATATGGCAGCATGCAATATCCATAGCTGTATTCGGGGTATCACGAAGTATCTCCGAGGTTGTTTGTGGCGATATCGTGCTAGTCAGCCCCATTGACCTCAAACTTAGATGACCCCTGTAGATCGCATAGGTATTTCAATGTAGCTCCATGCAACATGCATTTCTGTGCTTGCCGCATCAGATATTACCTTTGTGGCAATCTTGAAGAAAGTCGTGCTAGTGCGCCCTGTTGACCTCTAACTTGAATGTCCCCGATAGGTAGTATGTCTAAATGTGGCACCATGGAACATGCATAGCTGTATTCGGGGTAGCACTAATATCACTGAGACCGTTTGTGGCTCTATCTTCATAGTCTGCCGTATTGACCTCGAACGTTGATGACCTTGTAGGTCAAAGAAATAATGGTGGCGCCATGAAACATGCATAGCTATGTTTGGCGCATCAAGAAGCCTCTCTGTGACAATTTTGTGGAAATCGTGATAGTCCGCCTTGCTGGCCACTAACTTCAACGACCTGCGTAGATCACATATTTGAATGTGGCTCGATGAAGATGCGTAGCTGTGTTCGGGGTGTCGAGTAATTCCTCTGTGGCCATTTTTTAGGGTGATTGGATAGTCAACCCGATTATCCTTAAATTGAATGACCAAAGTAGGTCACAGGCTTGAATGTGACTGGATCTAACATGCATATCTATATTCAGGATATCACGAAATATCACTGAGATCGTGTGTGGTGATACCGTGATAGTCCGCCCCGTTAACCGCAAACTTAGATGACCCCTCTAGATCACACATTTAAATGTGACTCGACTCGATGAAACATGCTCGGTCGTATTTGGGCCATCAAGAAGTATCACTGAGAACATCTGTGGCAAAATCGTGATATTTCGGCCTTTTGACCTCAAGTTACTTATGCAGGCCATAGATGTGAAGGTGCCTCCGTGAAACATGCATAGTTGTGTTCGACAGATCAAGAAGTATCTCGGTGACCATTGTTAACGAAATCGTGACGCTCCGCCGTTTAACCTTGGATGTCCCTGTAGGTCACATATTCGAATGTGGCTCCGCACAACATGCATATCTGTGTTCGAGGTATCTAGAAGTACCACTGAACGATTTGAGCCACATCGTGATAGTCCGCCCTATTGACCTTAGATGACATCTGTAGGTTACAGGTTTGAATTTGGCTCGGTGAAACATGCATAATTGTGTTTGGCGTATGCAAACGTACCACTGAAACCATTTGGAGCGAAACCGTGACTATTTCGTCCTCAAACCGTGACTATTTCGTCCTCAAATCCGAATATGAGCTGTTTTGACCCACGCTAAGATCACCATGGATTTTCATGCACACAATTACGCTAGAATTCCTCGAGGCACCCTTCCCCCTCCAACAAAAAAAAACAACTTGTCCTAGCGGCATCCCTCAGCAAAAAGTTATCTTCATATTTTGGCACGAGACGCCAAAGGGCCGCTAAGAAATGTCACCATGTTTTGTGACGTTGCTCTCAAAAGTCTGGGAATGGCAAACGGAAAGCCCGAGGGGACGCGGCTTCTGAACCCCTCAGGCCAGCTGACACTTGCCGTCGCTCTTCCAGCAACATTCAAGGAGCCTTATGCTGGTTCTGTTTATGACTATGATTGTGTTTATCATTTCCATTCAGAAATATCACGTAGAAATACGCACAGAGTTATCAGAAATGACGCAAATTTTTCCAAGTGCGTTGCGGCGATTTGCTAAATCGATGAAGTTACGTCATCCACGCTGATTGTTTATTGGCTGGCCAATGACGTCGTATCGCACAGGCTGACGCCATTTTCGTACACAATCAACCACAAACTGGTTGCGAAGAACTTCGTGCAGGCAGCCGGTCAAGAGCCATTGGACAGTGAACTCACGGGAACGGTACATGGTAATGATGCTGTTTATTTGTACAAAAGCGAACAAATAATCGTAATGACCAGCAGATATTAAAAAATATGTGAGAGGAATTTATATATCACTTGTGGAAGACCCAGTTACTTTCGGAACATGGCATGCACAACACCCTAATAAATATTCACAAGTAATAACGCATTAATAATGAGTTCATCCATACATGTGCGTCGGAACAGGGGTGGGGAGAGAGGCAGGGTGAACATGGTCCTCCAAAATTATCACATCTTACCATTAGCGCGATGTCGTCAACTGAACAAAATAATTGGCACAAAAATCGGCTTACCCCACCCGCCACCCCCACTTCACCCCACCGAAAAACCGGGTTGGCTTCTTCGCCAATGCATCAATACATACGCATTCTCATTATTACAACTCAAAATGTAACTATCATTGATGTTGTCTGGTGGACACTCAGCCTTGACCCATTTCTTCGAATGGAAAGGAGTTGCATGAAAAACCTAAAGAGATTGCATCCATACCTAAGCAGCACAAGCAAGTATTAACACTGACTGACTAGGGTAAGGCGACATAAGGATAACTAGACCGGCAAACGACAGTGGATAGGCATCAACGGCAGGAGCATTGTCTCCAGTTTTCCTGTTGCCTTGCGCCTTCAAAGTCTGTGACAATGCGAAGTACTTTAGGTGCGTTTAGGTAAGTTTGACATTGACTGTCCTAGGAACACCTTATTTCTGACTATAATAAGGTTGTGTTTAGGTGGTATCCTTAATCCTATACTATCTGCAGGCTCGTTCTCTCGAAATGTAACTTTCAAAGCAGCTGTCGGACTAGCAAAAGCACATTTGTTATAGCTGTTTGGTTACATGGACACTAAAACACTAAGACAATTTGTTTACACACGAGTTGAACACAGCATCACTATGCAGCTTCCACAGGGCCGACTGGAAGTTTGTCCAATCTCTGCGCTCTCCCGCGTTTGCGGGGCAGGGCCCGGAGAGCCTCGTCCGGGAACATGGAGGTGGTAAAGGCTTCCACCGTCTGGGTGAGCTCGGCCAGAGTGGACATTGGTGCTCTTCTGAGCTCCGCCAGAGGCACGGATCAGAACCGCAAGTCCGGCGGAGAGAGATCCGCGATTCTGGAGGGCCATGGTTAGTAGGTCAGGCGGCGGACTGTCTGACCTACCGATCGGCAGACACCTGTCGGACCGGCCCCTGCCGTCCCGAAGGGCCATGGTTAGTAGGTCAGGCGGCTGACTGTCTGACCTACCGACCGGCAGACACCTGTCGGACCGGCCCCTGCCGTCCCGAAGGGCCATGGTTAGTAGGTCAGGCGGCTGACTGTCTGAGCTACCGACCGGCAGACACCTGTCGGACCGGCCCCTGCCGTCCCGAAGGGCCATGGTTAGTAGGTCAGGCGGCTGACTGTCTGACCTACCGACCGGCAGACACCTGCCGGACCGGCCCCTGCCGTTCCGAAGCCAGGGCCTCTCTCCGCTGGACTTCTGGCTATGATCGGTGCCTCTGGCCGAACTCAGACAGACGGCGGAAGTCTTCGCCACTTCCATGGTTCCAGAACAGGCTCTCCGGGCTCTGCGCCACAAACGGGGAGAGCGTGCAAAGATGGGTCCAGACTTCAAGTCGCCTCTGTGGAAGCTGCATGGTGATGCCCTGTTCAACTCGTGCGAAAACAGCTCCGCAAAACACTAATATCTTAGTGTTTTGATGTTTAGTTAACCAAACGGCCATATACATAATGTGCTTTTGCTAGTCCTATAGCTGTTTTGAAAGCTACATTTCGAGAGAAAGGCCCTGTAGGAAGCGTCGTTCCGCTAAGTAAAATTCCAGAGAAACTTGGAGGACAGAACAAAGTTCATTCTCAGCACAGCTGTACGTGCGCCTCCGGTGACATTCACCTTGTCTGCTTGTTCGAGAAAATTGATGTTGCAATTTTGCCACAGTCCTGCACAATTTTCGTGAAACCCACATGTCTATGTACATGTGCTTATAAGTATACACGTGGCTATGACTGGCCTCCCTGTCCTTGGAAACGCGAACCAAGAGTCGTCACATGCCATCGTGTATATTCACCGCCAGGGGGGCCAGCTGCAGACTGGTGCGGTAGGATCGGGTAAGCCACAGTGCAGGTCCAGTCAGAGAATTGGGAGCTCCTGAATGAGTACTCATGATTACGTCACCGTGTACGGATTTACTAACCAGTTGATATCGCTAAGGTCCATCCCAGCTCTGAATAGAGCAGGCTCTAACTACCATAAAGTGACATCCGTGAGCATCCAGAGTGGGCTGGGTCACGAGAGGTCACTGGGACGTGTACCGTGTGTCTCCTCGTGACTCGGTCTCAACAGAGGTCACTTGAATGTCTCACCGTGTCTCCTCGTGGCGCAGGTCACCAGAGGTCACTTGAAAGTCTCACCGTGTCTTCTCGTGGCTCAGGTCACCAGAGGTCACTTGAATGTCTCACCGTGTCTCCGCTTGGCGCGGGTCACCAGAGGTCACTTGAATGTCTCACCGTGTTTCCTCGTGTCTCAGGTCACCAGAGGTCACTCGAAAGTCTCACCGCGTCTCCTCGTGGCTCAGGTCACCAGAGGTCACTTGAAAGTCTCACCGCGTCTCCTCCTGGCTCAGGTCACCAGAGGTCACTTGAATGTCTCACCGTGTCTCCTCTTGGCTCAGGTCAACAGAGGTCACTTGAAAGTCTCACCGCGTCTCCTCCTGGCTCAGGTCACCAGAGGTCACTTGAATGTCTCACCGTGTCTCCTCTTGGCTCAAGTCAGCAGAGGTCACTTGAATGTCTCACCGTGTCTCCTCTTGGCTCAGGTCAACAGAGGTCACTAGTATGTCTCGCCGTGTGTCTCCGCGTGGCCTGGGTCACCAGAGGTCACTGGGACGCGGCGTGGCGGCCGCCATGTGCGGAGCTGTTGGTCCCGGCTCCACTGCCGACCACCTCACCGATGCGGTCGCCCGACGGCCGGCGACTGGCGTCGTCGTCGTGTCGATCCAGCAGCGTCTGTCGGCACCGACGTGTGACGTCACACTCGTGACGTCACGCGACTGGCATTTTAGCGGCAGTGTGCGCTCGGAAAATGCTGAACATCTCCTGGGACGGGGCTGAGGCCAGCTGTTAAAGGGCGAAAGCTAGTAGCTCCGATGCAAATATCACGGCGAGTTTATTGAGTTGCAAGGATAACAGTATGAAATGTGTTGCAACGTTGCCACAAATGTAACTGGATGAATTTCAATATTGGTGTACCTTGGTCTGAAGCTTCGCCATCGAATAATATATCCTCTTATTCCACTCCCACCAGCTTTGTTCCTCAACTCGCGCACCGGAGGGGAGGATTCCATCTACCCCGTCTCTTTTTCGATAATATTTCATCAACAGGCAGGGATATTGTAATGACATGTAGTGAATGTGTTGCAAATTAAAAAGCTTATCGAATACAAACAGAAGTTTTAATTCCGTTGATAAATATAGGGACTGTGGGGGTGCAAAGTCGACCGACCGGCCTCCGGTCAGACGCCTGGCTTTCAGGGTCACACAGGCTTCATCGGCCCGGTGGCTCGGAAGCAAGGCGTGGTGGCCAGTCTCGACCTCATTTGACCCTGAAGACCCTGACCTAGGATCATCAAATATATACTACGGAGACTTCACTAGTGCGGTAATCTTCGCTAATAATTTTGTGATTTTAGCTTCGGTAGTTTCAGAGGTATTGGTGGGAGAGTATCGGCCACCACCGCCCTGAATCATAAGGGGACACTAATATACCGTTTGGTGCCGGTTTCAAAGCTGTTTGTGCGACCATGATTACGTGAAATAGGGACGATGAAAGATGAGAGAAATGTCCGGCATTTTCTCGACCTTGAGTCGTCATAGAGGAGTGGCCTCACAAGGGTGGCGAGGCAGGTTTTGAAGTGGGACAGACCAGGCCTATGCAACTTCTCCACACAATTCGATAGATATGGATGTATGTCCATATCTGTGGAACGGATTTGGAAGTAGATAGTGGTTCATACGTATTCCCTCCCACCCCACCTCTCACTGGTTGCAAGTACGAAACCACGCCAGGTGTTGCCGGGTAACGTGGGAGGACATTTCAAGTTAGAGAAGGGCCATCTGAGGTTGTAGAGAATACGCGCCTTGTCAAAGTTTCGTCTAGTTAGAGTTGACTCCAACGGGCCAAATCCCAGCATTTCCAGCTCCCTTTCCCCTCCCCGAGCAATAGCTAAGCAATGAGGAGTGGGACTTGACCAGATGGTCTCGGCCACGACTGAGCAGAGCGCATCGCCCCCACAGTTCACATGTTAGATGACATATTTGGCCTTGCCATAAAGCATAAGATAGGGATCGCATAAACCGCCCCAACCCGGGGAGGCATTTTACGCCCCCGCCTAAGGTTTTCCGCGGGTAGTGAAAAAAGGCGCGCTGTAGCGCGCCGAAATTTGGCACACCTTTCTGCACATTAATTTGGCATGCTGCGTGAAAACGTTGAAGTCAGGTCATCTACGGTCAACGAGTTATTCAGGGTCAAGCAAGTGAAGTCACCTCCAGAAAAGTTCAACCAGTCGCCACGCTTTAATGGCTGAAGAAATTTGAATGAAACTTTCAGCGTTTGCTTATATTTAGGGATGTAACAAAATGCACTGGATGAGTTTTTGACTTTCTTCGTTTTTGATTCTGATGATTCTGGCTAAAGTAAGCATTTTTATAGAAACAAGTTAGCTTAAAGCAACGCTTCGTTGTCCACTCTACCCATTAAAAAAATTAAGAAAATTAAAATTTTGAAAAGTTCCAATGTTGATTTTTTTGGTGGGTAAAATGTCAGGGCGATGGTGGATTTTGCCTTCCATTTTGTATTCCAAATATTTTTTCCTTTTTTCGAACCTCCCCAAAATGAGCTCCAAGAGTCAAAAATATGATGTCAGTCGTGTTCACATAGGCGGTAGGGGACATACTAGTGTTAGAAGCGGACATCCGTTCTACGCATGCGCAATTTCTTGTGAAAATATTCTTGATTCGGTGGGCATATTGGCGCTTTTGGCGCAATCATCGGCGCATGACAAATTGTTTACGTTTTCGCCCCAGAATGAAGCTTGATGGTATCATATTAATTTTGCTGTAGGCTAGGTAATATGGAAATATGACCACTTCAGTCCAAAACAATAACATTTATGAGTTACACCTTTGATACTGATGACATTAGCTGTATCAGTATTTGCGGATGGAAACCAGGATACAAACCTTGTAATATTGCATGTACTTACACAGCGGGGGATGCCCGAGGGAGAAATGTACCTGGCCATGTGTTTTATATTATATTACATTTTCGAACTGCGAAATAATATAGTGAGAAATTTCCCCAAATATCACAACATCTCAGAATCATTACAGAAATGTTTAAACATTCAAAATTGACCATACTTATTATCAATCTGGGGATAGGCACCATTCATCTTACAATCCCAGTATTTGAATGTAAGTTTGTTGGATAAGCATTCCCTGTCTGGATACCTACATGTTCAAGTTCTGAAGCTGTGTTCAGATTTGTTTGATTTGGATGCCACATGCAAATGATGTGCCCAGGCTTGTTGTTTGTTTTGGAAAATTGTGGCAATATACCTACACACCATGGTGAAATTTAATATAAATCATTTGCTGCAAGAAGGCCAAAATTCCAGTATTGCTGTGCTTTAAGGTATTCACAGCACATGCCTTCCACATATTTTGACTCCACAAAGAAAACAAGGATATGTTTTGTTAGCTTCAGTTATATTAGGTTTTTTTCTGTGGAAAATTCTGCAGATTATTTTCTTCATTTGTTTTTGGATCACAAATAATTTCTTCCATAAATGCTTACATTTCACAAGGCAGGCAATAAATGGGCTTTGAGTTGGGTAATATTCTAAGAATAATGACATTAGGAAAGAAAAGGGAACATAACTTAACCTAACCCAGCCTAACCTCTTGTCAGAAGAAATAATCTTAAAAGCTATGTCACCAATGCAGTTTATGTGCCCTAATGCCCAAATCATCTTAAACATGCTATTAACAAAATGGTATTATTGCAGTTTAAGGTAACCATGACAAGTTTTACACACATTTCACCTCCATGAAGCATGCAGTTTTCTTCAAAAACTGTTCAGGCTAGGTTAGCTTGGTTAGGTTTTTTACACTGAAAATGTTTGCCAATAAAGTTGTTCAGAAATTTTATGTTTAAAAAAGATTCCTTTCTTGCATGGAAGATTAGGCTAAGTTATTTTTGGTTATGTTACATTTTTTCTGTATTTTCAATGTTACTTCCTGAATATTATATTATATGATATATTGCTGAACTCAGCACCCCCTTTCTGGCTTGTATTTTGCATCCTGACTGAAAAGTATGCATTTGCAGAGGAAATAAGTGGTCACATCATGTTAAGCACATTCATAAGCACTGCAAAAATTATTTCCAAGACATCAAGTATTTCCATAAATGGCAAGACTACCTTTGATGAATTTTCTTCTGAACATTTTTTTCCAATTTAAGAACCTAGCCTAACCTGTTATAGAAGAGCAAAAAAATGTTTTTGGTTAAATACAAAAATACATATTTTCCAAATTAGAAAACTTAACCTTACCAAACCTCATACCTTTGTTTGCTTTATGGAGGTAACGAGAGTGGTAGACTTCCCTTGTGAATATCTTAAAGTTCAATAAACTCAATTTTGGAGGAATCTTTCATCTCAAGGGCAGGTTAGGCTAGGTTTGGTTGGGCTGTGTTAGGCTTTATTAATTTGGACAATCTTGAAAAAAACGCAATGTTTTCATATTTTTCTTTTTCTTAGTTTATTTTCCTGAAAGGGAGATTAAACTTGGTTAGGTTACCTTAGGTTACATTATTGGGCTTGTTAGGTTGTATGCTATTTAGGCTTTCTCAGGCTATGTTATGATAGCTCACTTTAACATGCATTTTATGTTAAATTATCTGAATCAAAGCTCTTGCTTGGTATGATTTTGCTTGTCAACTGAAGAGTAAGTATTTGCACAGGAAATGAGTGGTCACATTATCTTAATCATTGTAACAAACATTGCATTTGCAAAAATTCCAAGCATTGAAACATTACCCTAATGCACAAATTTACCAAAGCTTTGTCTTATAGTAGCATATGAGTGGTCTGGGACAATGCAGTTTGACAGGTAGGTGCCTGCAATCATGAGCTGGGATGTATTTGGTGAAACATGGTCATGCATCTTTGGACAAAGGATCTGCTGTGTAACAAAGTGAGTTTGTGTTCAATGGAAATATAAACTTATTCTGTAAAATGTAGTTGAAAACTGTGGTATTTGAGCAAATGAAAACACAAATCAAGAACTGTTTGGTATTCTGTGTTGCATTGGCTTGAGATGTTTCAACCAGGTTTCGATCATTCGTCCTCATAGCATTTAAGAGTATATGTTATCATTTAACTCCATAGTTCATTGGTCCTGCTAATTAATTCACAAGGAATAAATACTCAAAATTGTAAGTCACAATACCTATGGTATATATGATTATCGTAAATATGTATTTTTCTTTTCAAGTCATTTTGTAACTCTTGGATTTTTTCCCAATGTCATATTTAGAAAGGTAGTTAGCATGATCGTACCACTCATTTCCTTTGCAGTTTTTGTTTCTCAGTTGGCAGACAAAGTAACACCAAAAGATGAGCTTTGGGTTGGGTCATATAGCATACCAAATAATGTTAAGTAAATGGAAAAAGCCACATAGTCTAGACTAACCTAGCCTAACTTTTAATGTAAGAGAATAATCTTGACAGATGGATACAAATGTGTGTTTTTGTTCGTGTTAAAAAATGTGTTTTTTAAAGAACATTTGAATATTTTAAAAATACATTAGTGTTGTTAAAATAGTTTTATCATACACCAGGGCCCTTTTTATCTGCAATAAATTGACACTGTCCTCACTTAAAGACATGCTTGCGATGCTATTTCATCTTTAAGCAAATTTGACGATGTATAGCGGCAGTGTCAGTTGATCAGGAATACCTTCATTGAAACGAGTGATAAATTCTGAGGAAGTTCCAGGGGGGCATTTTTAGTTAGTACCATCGTTTGATCAAAATATCCAATTTTACATGCGACCACATAAAGCTTCTGGCGTTCCCCTTGCTAAAGGTATACGGAAACATGGGAACATGTCAACTTTAAAACAAAATTGACGATTACTAACGGCCATTATACTCGAGTCTAAGTTGTATCAGCTGATGCAGAAATGATGAATGTATCCAGCACAGGTGGGGCAAAATCACGAGATAGCATACTTTCTTTGGTTTTGGCAATTATCTTCATGATTTAGCATCTGGCGGCCGCCGCCGCCATGCGACCCGATGGCATGATTACAGTTCGAACTTCCGCCGCCAGGTGCAAACGAAGCGCTAGCAGTAGCGTGGCCGTGCGTGTCCCCTATCGGTCCTGGTCACGTCACTTTTGTTGGTCTAAAATTTTTGGGATGGTTTCGGTCCCTACTTGTCGAGTTATTTCCGATGACACAACTTCCGTTTTCATGCAACGCTTAGTTTGGAAATTAAAGGTGAGATGTAAAAGGACCCCCCCTCCCCCGAGACGGGGTGTGAGGATCTGACTGGAAAGGGTTAAAGTTGGAGTGGATGTGATTTAAGCTGGATGAATGTCATATTTTGGCAATGGGCTATCTGAAGTCAACAGGGGCCTGCTCAATTTGAGAGTGGCATCGTCTCTGCGTAGAGAGGGCCTCCAACGTTGGAGAGGAGCCGTCTAAGTCGAAGAGACCTGTAGGAAAGTTCCTTTATCGGCTAGTGATATAGTCTAATGAACTTCGCGTTTCGATAACCCCGGTTGTGAAATCACCAATGTCCTTTTAGCTGCCTGTATTTGCACTGCAGCACTCGTACAAACACACGAGACAGTCAGACGTAGTACAGAACTTTCTTCCCTAAAGGAAAGCCGTGATATTGCCTTTTATAAGAATTTAGAGGCCGAATTTAGGTGGGAAGTTAGCGGGCGCCGGACCGTTCCAACACAGATCCGCTCGCCTTGAGAGTCCAGACGTGGCTGCCGGGGCGCGGCTGAACGCGACGGCCGCGCGGAGACCCCCGATCGCTTATTGGCTGAAGATGGTTAAGACGCCCATTTACGTCACCTCCGGTTCGAGAAGGTTCTAGACGGGGGAAGTTGGCTTGCAGCTAGTGGCGCATAGTGATGTTACATTTACGGTATACTTTTACAATCGGTATGCTTACGGGATTATTTCAATTACAGTTACGGGGCAGCCAAAAGTATGATTTTATATGAACTCTGTTACAGACCTGTGTGGAGTCCAAAGGGATACGTTCCTCATGCCCCCAAGGTGGCGCCTCGCATGCTGTAGCCTTCCCGGTGCCGGGGTGAATTTAGCTCTCACACCAGCTTTTGTTCTAAGCAAAATATAACTTCCTACACATGGTCTTGGCAAGTGTTCCTTTCACTTGCAATATAATCCTTGCTCCTCTATCATCTCATCTAGGCATACAATTATCTAGATTTCTTTTTCAAACTATGCTTCTTAATGCTTCTTCTTAACTTTACCTCTCTAATTTCCTTTTTCCATTTTACTTTCCTATCATTCATGTGCCCTCTTTTGTGTGCTTCAAATTAAATGTCCATGTACAATTATTATTCAAGGTTTCACATTTTCAGATGTAATCACTATTTCCAATTGGCTCTTTCCTTGAGTAATGAGCAGGCTCAAACTTGAAGAAGCTACATTGGAATTACTAGGAAATGATTTGAATGATAAGTACCTTCCTCATGAACATATATTGTCACAATGTAAATTTTATACCTTACCTCAACCATTCAAATTCAATGGATTCACTGGATTTTCAATACTTCATATCAATGCAAGATCCCTCAAGAATAAATTTGATGATGTTGTTCACTTTCTAACAAGCTTTAAATTTTATTGGTCAGTTATTTGTGTGTCAAAAACATGGTTGAAGAAAGATTTACAACAATACCTTAGTCTAAAAAATTATAATATCTTTGCGTCGTATAGAAAAGAAAGTGAAGGAGGAGATACAGTAATATATGTGAGTAATAAATATGAGGCTAGGAAAAGAAAAGAACTTGAGAATAATCAACAATTTTGAGACAAGTTTTCTGGAAATAAAAATGAAGTCGGGTGTAACAGCAAAAAGATTCATAGTAGGAGAAATGTATAGGCCTCCAAGTCTGGACCACACTTTATTTACGGACTATATCGAGAAAAAAAATACTTGAATCATTTGAAAACACTAAATGTACATGTGTCATAGCAGGAGACTTCAATTACAACCTCTTGAAATATCACTCTGATAAATCTACACTTAATTTTATGAATATGTTCAATTCTTATGGATTTTTCCCAACCATCTCAAAAACAACACGGATTTGTAATGATTCAGATGCCCTTTTGGATAATATATTGATTCATGATGTCTTTAACAATTCAGGACTTATATTTCATGATTTATCAGATCATTTTCCAGTTTTTCTTAATCTGTCATTAATTGAAAGTTCAATTATAACAAGACATACAGTTACAGTCTTTAATATGAATAAAACAGCGAATTAAATGATCACCTCGTCAGCAACTTAGAAGCCTTTCAAGTTGAAACTGATGCGAATAAAGCATGCAACACATTTATTAAGGCATATGAAATAGGTATTAAAAAATTATCTAAAACTTCTACACCCAGTAGAAGAAAGAATCCAATTAATCATTAGGTAACTCCCGCACTTCTGTGTTGAATAAATACAAAATAAACTGTATGCAACATATATTAGGAATATAATTTTACTGAATGAAAATAAATGCAAAATGTATAGGAACATGCTTTGCAATGTGCTTAGGGATTCAACACGATTATTTTACAAGGGGGCATTCCAGGACGGCAAAGGTGATGGAAAAAACATGGAAGTATTTGAATGAAATTCACCTTGGATGACGCACACAAGAAATATATCCCTTTTCTGGACACCCTGATTACTGTAGAAAGCGATAGCAGATATATGACCAAACTTTACATACTTTACATAAAACCAAACCATTCAGGCATTATTCTTCACCACTCGTCAGCGCTTCCGATGGCCACTAAGAAATATGTTATTCGATCCGAATATACACGGGCGACACGCTTGTCGTCAGACGAGGTTGCCACCATTAGGTCAACGAATAAGATCGATCGACTTTTCGAGCAGAACGGATATCCATCATATCTCCTACATCGACTGAAACGAGAGGTTCTCCGTCCGACGAATAAACCACACGAACATCGAATACCGAAGAGGGCGACCAGAACACCGCAAGATATAGATGGATTTCTGACTCTGCCATACGTCGACGAAAAACTCACAGCAAAAATCAACTGTCATCAGATCCTCAAGTTTAAGCGTGTGTGTCGCCTGGGCGAGCACCGCCTCCATAAAAAGTGTATTTGTTAGGTCAGACATCTCCCAACCTCAATGCCCTGCGGGAACCCGGCGCTGTTCGGCGTGTTCAGCCGGAGTGACTGGGAAGTGTCACCTATCTGGGCTTGTGTACCGAATTAGTTGTAATATTTGCACCGACAGCAGCCAACATGCCACATACATTGGCGAGACGGTTCGCCCCGTTCGCCTGCGGTTCAACGAACACTTACGCGATGCAAAAACAGGACGTTCGACACACCGATGGGAGATCATTTTAAACGAGCCCACAGCAATATCAGTTTAACTTCAACCAAAATTCCTCTCACCTTGGAGATCATTAAAACTTGCAAAAACCAAAGTGTCCGAATGTATGTGACCAAGGGTTGTGTCCGAAATATAATACGTGTAATTTCAAACTTCTGAATCATTGTGAGGAGCGTCAATTAAAAACTACCTACTGTGTATAAATATGCCTTTCATACAGCAAGCACTCAACTGTCTAGATCTCTACAATGTTTCCAATTTGGCAAGTTTTTACCTATTTGCAGACGATACTTCCATAACTATTACAGCTAATGATCATTTTGAATTACAAACTAAAGTAGATAAGTCAATACCCAAAATCATTGCATGGTTTCATACGAACAGATTATCTATTAATGCTGATAAAACTGGATATCACATTTTTCAAGGAAGCCGTGTGATGACCTTCATGTCAACATAAATACTTTTAATATTACAAGGCATAGCTGTATGAAATATTTAGGTGTATTTATCGATGAAGACATGACGTGGAAAAGCCATATCAATGCCATTTCTTCAAAAATTAGCAGGAATATTGGAATTATAGGAAAATCTGGGCACTTTCTATCAACTTGTCAATTGCTCCTTCTGTATAATTATTTAATACTGCCATATATAAATTACCATGCTGTTGTCTGGGGAAGTACGTGCCACTCTATGCTCGACAAAATTATTAAGTTGCAGAAGCGTGTTATTACGATTGTTGATAAGAAGCCTTACTTATACCATCAAATGAATTGTTTATCAAGCATAGAGTTCTCACGTTTCTGCACATAATTGATGAACAATGTATTTATATCATGCTAGGCTTTCGAAATCAATCATTACCAGCACCTCCTTCTGATATGTTTCAACTTCATCAACAAGGTGGCCTCAGAGTTAGACAACACTTTCAAATACCCTTTTCCGATGTCAATTACAGGATGTTTTCATTACCATTTATTGCACCAAAAGCCTGGAATAAAAAATCTGCTCTCACTTCCATAGGATTGAAGATTTACCTGGGAATAAAATCATTTTGAGAAAAAAAAACCACATCAGGCAATACATTACTAGAGAATATGAACTTTTGCAATGAATGTCAGTGATAAAGATGTGCTATGCATGATGATCTGCTTGTCTTATTCTGATATTTTCGTTTAGGTATCATCTTTTCTTTTCTTTCTTTTTCTTCATACTTGGTTCGTCTCTTCTCCTTAGTGTAGTAATAGTTTAGGAGATGTGTATGCAAGATTAGGGAATTTATGTTAGTTCTCCATTAATACATATAGCACAGTCTTTTCTGGAGCCCTCGACGACGTTACTAGCTTTGCTAATTGTCTGAGAGGGCTTTAGGAACATCTTTTACTAATATCTGGTGGCGGGATCTGTCCAGCAAGAAACACGAGCGGGGAGTGGTGTGACCTACCTTAACTTGCTTACCATGACCTACTTCTCATCCCTGGAATTTAACGTAATTAGGTCACACAGGTATGGAAGGGCACTCCTGCCTACCTATTAATGGGTAGGGGAATCTTTAAAAAATAGAGCGAAGCGTGCGATAAAGCGGTGTGACGAAGCTGCATCCTTGACTTTTAGAGTTGGTTAAAACAATTTAATGTATTATTTGGTTGACCTTGAAGGTCACGTCAAGCAGGGCCAATTTCGAGGTGCAGTGAGTCACCCGTCCTGGCCATATTTTTGGGACGCTGGTCGTACAACAAATGCGATATCGTATACATATTGCCCTCAATATTTACATCGAACATCTTTTTCCCTTTTAACTAAATTTAGTTCGATATGTTGTTCGGGAGAAGAACCAGAGTCAACGCGAAGCGCAAGCTTGTTTCATTGACCCTGAACCCACCTTCCGATCGGGAATTTCCAGTTCAATCGCACAATTTTGACCAAGAGCTTAGCGTACCCATGTAGCGGGCACGACCGCCTGTTGTCTGCACCACCGACCTTGCCTAGCCAGTTGCCAGCTGGCCCCTCCAGCCAGAGACGTCAATAACGAGCGCTAGCAGCGTCTTGAAGCCGTTGTGCCAAGACGGGGAGACCTTTGCCGGCCAGCGCACCGGCCAGCGCTTTGCAGGCGCCCACTGAGCTCACCAGGCGGCAGCGTTCTTTCGAGCAATCCTCCCAAACATCTCCACTACACTCGCGGATACGAGACAGGCCTGTTCACTTATTGATAAAAGATATCAATATCCTTCAATAACTTTTCAAGTTTTACATCTTAAATTCAGTTTCAATTCTTAATTGCCTGTCTTCTTCAGTCAGCTCACACAGTGTTTACGTCGGCGCAAACAACGGCACCATTTTGACTGAATTCCAGGTCATGATATTGCCAGAATTGCCACCGATAACAATCGGTGACACGGCGCAGGCAAATATACAGCCGCCATGTTCCGATCGGTGGTGTCAGAGGAAATCCATCAGCAAGCAGTGTCGTCCGGCTTAAAGTTATGTTACCCACATGCGTTCCTACACTGAGCAGTACATGCTACGTAGGTAAGTACAACAATCTTATTAGGTCTTCTTATTATTAAGGACAAGCACTGCTCCAAATACCTTGTAATCAGCCTGGGTGAATTACGAACAAGGCTACAGTCATAACGTGGAGGTAGTGACCGAGAGACCGAGAGCGCAATCAATTTTAACTGAATGGTGTTGATTTTCAATACGCTGATGCCGAACCTTCAGGCACTATTGCATGCGGTACCCATGTCTCGAAACTAAATATCTTGTGCCGAATCTCGAAATCTTGTTTTACTTGTTCCTGCAAAGTCTGTTCCTCGCCAAGATCGGAGGCACCAAGGCTCAAGTTCCACCAGCTGCCAAGCGAGTGCAGCTGTGGTCGGTGCACAAGCTTTCTGTGGCAGCGAAGTGGGGGTATTGTAAGGAAGTGCTTTCCGTGGCCACAGTGGCATGCCTAGCCTGGACCTCGTGTTTTCCTCGACAACTCCCCGAACATAAGCATGCCGTTGATTTATCTGCATTAGTAGGGCCTTCAAATGCGCATGGCAGACACTGCTTGACACATGGCGAGCAGAGTTTCACCAGTCCACGTGCAGACACCGACCCGTGCCTCTTATCGCTCGTGCCGCCAGTTCCTCTCGTGCACCGTTACGGTCAGCCGTCTAACAGCACGTCTGCCCAAGCCGTCCATCCAACTCCGTCTGCCCTGACCAGCCGCAGGCCTTGAACAACTCGACAGCGTCCAACCTTGTCCAAGTCTCGGCTCCTTCTGCACTTCCGACGTGTCTCGGCGGGTGGCCACTACTCTCCCCACGAGCGGCGAGTACACGCCCTTGAATGTCCAAGACGAGATCATGCATCTCACGGCCGTCTTTGAATGCCAGCCAAGGGTGGGCCGCGAGATCCTCACCGCATGTGGCCTGGGAAGTGGTACCCGACCGCTGGTGTCGTCACCACCACTTGGTGACTCAGCACCAGTGGTGCACAGCACCGGTGCCAGAGAGCGGCGGCAGGAAGGTGACCGAGGTCGCCCGTGTACCGCAGCTGGTGTCGTCACCACCACTTGGTGACTCAGCACCAGTGGTGCACAGCACCGGTGCCAGAGAGCGGCGGCAGGAAGGTGACCGAGGTCGCCCGTGTACCGCAGCTGGTGTCGTCAACAAAGCTTGGTGACTCAGTACCAGTGGTGCACAGCACCGGTGCCAGAGAGCGGCGCGCGGAAGGTGACCGAATGCATGCCATGGACACGATTGGCATCCGTTGACAAAGAACAGCAATGATATTCAGCTGACTACCACTCTGATATGCATCAAGTGAATGTTCCCCGCAATAACTTCTGCCATCGGACTTCCACCAGCCCCAGGGAATTTGCGGCATCTGATACGCCCACGCTCGCTTCACCCACCTTGATGACGCTCTGATTTATGTGTTTCATTAGGGAGAATTTATGGGAGCACCGCATGTGTTGCGGCCCGCTGCAGGGGTCATAGGTCAGACAGTGTCTTGGGGTCACGTTCGTTAGCGGCAGATTTTGCTAGGAGAATCGCTCGAATCTCACCCAGATAAGTGTGGCTGAGACGAAGATAGAGGAGACCGGGTCTAGTTGATATAATGTTGGCCAAACTCAAAATAGCTGATCATTTTGGAAGGGTGGCGAAGAGGTAGTTACACCTACGCCAAGTTTAAAGCTTCTAGTATCATCTCGGATACTATTTTTTTCGTTCCATTCTCTGAGATTTCCACTAGAGCAAAAGATCGCACAACTACCGGTTCATCAACTTACCCTGCCATGGGGGTAAGTTGTTAAGATGATGAGGTAAGTTGATAAAATGAATGTTAAATAAAATGCATTATCTACAGGTACCATTATTTTACGGCATCTGAAAAGTCCATATGTCACACTTACAATAATAATTCTTATTTGAGTCCTACTGGCTGGCCATAATTCATGGTTTATGCAAGTTATGAAAGGCGCGAGCGTTCATTCCGTTGCTGCACCTTTTCCTTCGCTCCGTCTTTTCCGTCTGGTGAGAAATGTTCGTAAAAACATTGAATAGGATAATCTTGAAACAGCTTTAGCAAACACCTTAATACAATTAAGCAATTATGTCGTCATTATATTTAATTACCAGACCACAACACGTTGATACAAACTGATGTTGATACAGGCTGCTTAAGTTGGTGCAGGCTGTATCAATTTACCCCGCAGGTTTTCTGGTGCAGGATGCAACATGTTATGCAACACTGCAAGTGCAGTGTAGCGGCAAACGATACAAGCATATCACCGTTGCAAAGCCAAGAGAACGTGGGAATGATAGCGAACACCTAAAAAGTTAGCAAGTGGGCGACGAATTGGGAAGTAAGGGCGAAACACGCACATTTAAATTTTACCTCTGCTCCAAAAATGTGTCACATCACAGAGATATGTGCCGCTGAAGGCCGCCTTCAGCGGAGCGGCCATTTCGGCCCGTCGATGCGTTGCCGGCACACTTAGCGCTGGTTACACACAATTGCAGTTGAATTTGTATTCAGCCAGTGGTGGAAGCCAGTTTCCACGTTCTGGATGCTTTTCAAAAAGGGACGTTGGGCATAACACGAGGGCCATGAAGTGATCCACCAAAAAAGTCACTTTTGCAACAAAGGTTCAAGGGTTAGTTGGGACTTGGCAGCTCCGTGCTAATGAAACGCGTCATTGCATGAGTTATTTCTCCATGTTCACCAAAGAATCTGACATTTTTTGCCCATTTAGGCCAGGGTTAATGAACATATTTCTACCACTCAGGAGAAATAGGCAATGTTCTGAATATGTATTATCGAGAACATTATCCTCTCCAGGAAATTATTATCTGCTCTTCTTGGCAAAATATTAATGATGCTGTTCAATAAAGACTACTCATTCTTGCTCTTTGACAAAAAGTGAGAAACTCACGGAGAAGTACGAAAGGAAGTCCCTGATGTCAGAAATATAATGAGAATTATCCTTCCTGAATTTCATGGCGACAATATATTCCTCTTCACATACAAGTTTCCAACGCATAAATCCAATATTGCTTGAGGCCCATCCCTTCACAAAACTCCTGGATGCCCTCATGCTTGGTAGTTGCGTCAACAAGGGATATATTCTGGTACCTTCCAAGAAACGATCTATTTTGACTAACGAACGGTCAATTTGGCATTCGCTTTCGCTGTTTTATTCGCTGAAAATGGAAAGCTAAATTTAATTTTTTAACCAAATCAGATCTGGGATTGAGTAAAACGGCTACGGTTCGTCCTATTTCCTAGGTCGGCAGGGACCATATTAATTTGTAGATGCCCAATGCAGCTTGTAGTGAACCGATGTAAGCCTCAAAGGGGTCGCCTAGTCCGCTCGCCACTGTGGTCGGCGGCCAACGCGCCCCAGTGGGGGAAGTGGGGGGGGGGCGGATTCTGCTCCCAATTAACAAGCTACCTGTCGATTTGGTTGTTTTTAGTGAAAACCACAGAGCTTAACAAGATGAGCTCTCTCGTTAAGTGAATAAGTTAAGTTAAGTAAATTGACCCAAGTGTTGTATGTGATGCCACAGTTCAGTCCAAGACTAAAAGTAAGATTGGTAAAGTTTCGATTTTAGTTGCGTATCATAAACTTAAACAGTGCAGGGACCGAATTTGAGGACAGTCATGCGCTTACATCCTTAGAGTCAAAAAAGCATGCATAAGATCGCGGTCATGGTGGGTCACGTTGTGTGCTGTTGCAATTTATCGAACTTCGACATACGTCCATGCGGTACGGTACAGTCCATGTGGTCGCCTACTACGCCCCTCGACTTCTGACCTTGAGATCTTCCAAGGTCAGTGTGTGTCGGCGGCGGACGGCAGGGAGCAATGGCTCGAAGATTGAGGTTTATTTGCATACAAAAGTAAAAGTTGCATTGCTAGTTCTTCGTCGATTGTGTGCCTTGCTGGTTGGTAATATTATCGAATATCAACGACTCATGTAGTTTTGAAGCATCAGTATTGTGTGTTCCCGCATGCGCTGCACTTGTCGGCCTCTTCAAGCAGTTACGCCCGGGGCCCTCCAATATCGTTTGGCAACCGGTGACGTAACATGGGCTGAACAATTGCTCAGTCCCATAGGCGCTCCAGCCAAACTTGCGTGTTTTCCACACGACATTTCCGATCTTAAGTACAATCAAAATGGGACGAAATCGGGTTCAATTGAAAGCTTGAAGAATCTTGTCCACGAATATGAGGCTTATTTGTATCTAACACGAGGACTTTTTGCTTGGACCCGCGCTGACTGCATTCAAGTCGAGCGCCGCTGGAATCGCGCGGCGCCACGGGTAGTAGCAATATGATGAGACAGGCCAACTGAAGATCACGGCTGGGAAGGAGGGATAGGAGCAAGTAAGAGATAACTGTTGCAACATAATTCCTCCCCACTCGGTACATGGGCGTAAGCAAGGGTGGGGGCACTGGGGGCATGTGCCTCCCATGGGAATGTGGTACCCCTTCGGGCAGGAAAATGCGCCAACAATATATTTAGGCTATCGGCGGAGGTGCCGATACTGGTTGGGATGTCACACATGTGTAGATACGGAACCTGCAGCTGGTTTTCAGGATTGTTTTCCATTTTTCATTCATATGCGTCTAGACCAGGGATGTTCTTCGATATATTTGTTAGGGGCAAATGCCCCCTCAGTGTTGGCTCTGTCCCCCAATATTTCAGACTTTTAACATGGGGTGCCATGGAATATGGTCCAATCGATGTGGGGCTTCCCATTAACTTCATGTATTCCCAATAATCTATAGTGTAATAATGAATGATATATATATATATATATATATATATATATATATATTTATATATATGCCGGCCATTTCGGATTATGAAAACCACAATGAGATATGAATATATGATATTATTGCCAGCCATTTTATATATGAAAACGTGCCGGCCATTTCGGAAGCATTTTAACAGGAGGGAGAGGTTTGAAATCCACTGACCTTCGGAACGATGGTGATAGGTTTGGCATCTTGCAGCGCCAAATTAAGTTGTTCCTACTCATCTTAGCATAAACTAATAATGGGTACTTATGAAAAATACTGGTCCAAATCCGGCAACTATTTGTAGCTTTAATGTGTTGTTGTACATGATATTAATTTAGGTTAATTTAAATTAAAGTTTTATCATTTAAGGGGGGGTTGGTTTTTTGAGTGTTGCTTGAGCCACCTCGAAATCCGTTTGCCCCCACATGCAAATACTAGGTACGCCACTGTCCACGCTACTGTATCTGGGATGGGTGAACTTTGAGCCTTAATCACTGAAAGGGGCTTAGACCTCCAATGTAAAATCCAGCCCATCAATTATAGGTGTTTCTGTTGTTGGGGAAGGGAGGGTGGTGTGAACAGTAGGAGCAGTTCCTCCCACAACCTCAAAACACTGCAGCTTAAAGCTGTGGATTCCTTGATTTTTTGCAAGCAAACATTTGGAGACATCTGGATAAAAAGCTTGACCTTTCCCCTGCATCAGCCTTGAAGGCCTGTCGATAGCACTGACCATGAGTGTATCCCAGAGTGAGGCCACAAGGTGACCAACCCCTCCCTGAACTGATGAAACTTCAATTGAAATTAACCTGAAATTGAATATCCAGTGTACTGAAGCTTATAATATTGGCATGAATACAAACAGACATGTTTCAGCCCCCTTTCCACACCATTTTGGAATAAGAGAAGACCACATATATAATTAATGTTGTTCTCCAACACTACTATCAGGTATTTCTACCAAATGCTGAAATTATTTGCTATCTCAGAAAAAAATGCACCTTACTTGTCATAAAAAGAGGTGGCTTAGTGCTTTATTCATCTTTTTAGGCATGCATGGCCACCAATCCTCTTCTTAATAGCATCTTTTGCACTGCAGTTGGTCCAATTTTTATCCCAAGTGCACTCAGTGTGCCTTTTCCTTTAGGGGTCATAGGTCTCTGTGAACCAGCTGATGAACACAGTGCACCTCAAGTTACTAAGATTAATAGCCTAGGATGTGACCATGCAGAAAGAATGCTCCAATGCATATGCACTCCAGTAAGAAAATTACGTTAATTATGCATGGTAATTCACAAGCAAATTGAATTGACACAAGCATCATAGTTGGAAATGAGGGTATTTCATCAAAAGGTTAGGATAAGCTGGGTTAGGTAATGCTGCTTTTTAAAAACATTTATTTGTATGCTATGCTACCTAAATGAAAGCCCTTTTTGGTGTTACTTTGCTCACAACCTGAAAAGTAAGCAATTGCACAGAAAATGAGTGATCCCATCATCTTAGTCACCTTCATAAACATTACATTTGAATGATAAATTCCAAGGATTCATAAAACACATTAAAACATAAATTTACCGATAAACCTACGTTCAAATTTGGCAAATCCAGCTATAGTTTCAATTTCAATTCGTGAAACTTTAGGGGTTATGAACGATAACAGGCTGAGGGTTGTTGTATCCTATGAACTGAAGAAATTATGCACCAAACTTAAGAGCATGTTCAATAACATATGAATCCAAACAATATTCATCAGCCTCATATTTCAATTTCCAATACCAACAATCAGAAACACCGTATGGCCAACCACAACAACACTCTGATTTCTTAGCTGCGCCACATATGAATCTAAGCCAGGTTTTAAAACGTATTTGAAATGTTTACGTGACGTCACCGTATATACCAAAATCCTGATAGATTCTACTAGAAATCTCGCACATTCCTGATACGTCACTAGGGTTGGAACTAGAAAAACTACTAGATTCCGTTGTACCCTTTAGTATTAGTACTTAGGTTACGCCCAATCATGTCCGGAATGACGCAACCTTCATCCATGCGACGGCAGGATAGGCTGTGACACTATTTAACAACCCGCCCCAATGTAGCTCAACATGGTTGCTTTGCGTGGTAGCTCTGAAGAAGAGCATGCGTGTCGAAGTTGAATAAACAGTGGCTACGAGTGTTATTCCATGAATGTAATGCTGGAACCATAAATAAACGTGCAAATGCAAATATTCCAACATCCATCAGAGCAACATATTCATATTCGTATTCGTGTTTCATACGTATTTGGGTCACAGCCGATTACGCGTCAGCTTATCCACAGTATTATACATGGCCACCCCAGATAACCCTAGTTCCGTGTCTCGTCACACTGCAGCGTTTGACCTCCAGAGGTCACCAAAGGTAAATTTGCTAAATTTTGCGTCCCCTGTATCTTTCTTCCTAATCGGCCTAGAAACACGGGATCAATGCAGAAATTCTTTCCACAGGCGACTCGATCGCTGAAACCAGAAGTTTGAGTTCTCAAAATAACAGGCCAAGCTAACGTCATAAACTGGGTCATTTCCAGCTCGCATTGTGCCCCCTATAAATCGCAGCCAAAATGAGCTAGGGGAATGCAACTTCCGTAAAAATGGCTGCATTGGGACGGACAAACGTGCCAAAATGCCATTTGTTGGCACTACTGGCTGGTCTTCGGTCATTATTTTCACTCAAGGCGTTCCATGCAAGGAAATTGCTTCGCCTCCCGGTGCGCCTACTGAAATTCCGCCGAAATTTCCACAGAACATCTCTCATCCCATTACGAAACAATCACTACCTCCATTTTTGACCACAGCGCAGCATTTGACCCCCAGAGGTTAGCGAAGGTCAAGTTCCAAAATTTTGCGCCCCATGTAAATTTTGCCGTAATTTGCCTGGAAACATTGAATAAATGCGAAATACTCCCCATAAACTACTCTATCGTCACAACCCGAAATGTGGCCTCTCAAAGTCACAGGTCAAGCTAAGGTCATGCACAGAGTCATTTCAGCTCTCTTTACAGCTTATCCACCGAATACAAACGCAAGTTTAAAGTCACTTACAGTCATCCGGGAGAGAGGTTTCTCTGTCAGGTAAATATTAATGATAGCGACCTTTGCCCATCACCATGACATAGAGCGTCCCCGAAAATCCCCATACATTTATTTTATTTGATCTTCAGCTGAACCACACCTTCTAAAGGTCACTAATCACCATTGGTGACCTGACTTGACCTAGGTCAACGTTCAACTCATATTTCATATATCATCGAGACGAGCATATTGCGGATCAATCGCCTATTTAGATATAAATTGAATAATAATAGCGCTGCTTAAACATTGCCACGAAAATTTGGTTCATTGAAAAGTGACTTCCAAAAAGGTCACCACCTTGAAATTTATATTAAGGAGAAAGCGCCATACCGTCCCAATGGACAATTTTCAACCAATTTGAGGGAAACTTGGTCAGTGCACTACCACTGATACGATCTCAGGTAAATATTAATGATAGCGACGTTTCCCCATCACCATGACATAGAGCGTCCCCGAAAATCCCCATACATTTATTTTATTTCATCTTCAGCTGAACCACACCTTCTAAAGGTCACTAATCACCATTGGTAACCTGACTTGACCTAGGTCAACATTTAACTCATATTTTATATATCATCGAGACGAGCATATTGCGGATGAATCGCCTATTTAGATATAAATTGAAGAATAATAGCGCTGCTTGAACATTGCCACGAAAATTTGGTTCTTTGAAAAGTGACTTCCAAAAAGGTCATCACCTTGAAATTTATATTAAGGAGAAAGCACCATACCGTCCCAATGGACAATTTTCAACCAATTTGATGGAAACTTGGTCAGTGCACTACCACTGATACGATCTCGTAGAACATCGGAAGCAATCCCGGTTCAAGTCACCAAGGTCACCTGTAGCATCGGAGTCAATTTCTCCTCTACTCTTCTTACATAATAGTTCTCAAACAATGCCCACAAACACTTGGCAGTGTTGTCTCGGTGACACCAGCTACCGATTTCGGCTGGCTACAGGCCTGCTGGGAAGGTACGGCTGTCGATTTCGGCTGGCTACAGGCCTGCTGGGAAGGTACGGCGCGGTTTGACTTCATCTCTATATTGTACATTCAGTGACCTTATCTGAGCTGTTGCCCAATGTGCTACTAGTCCGTGCCACCAAGACGTCACTGAGCAACTTGCATTGCAATGAGCAGACAACTAATGTAATGTTAGCTTAGTAGTTAGTAAGCTTTGCAAGGTGCGTCGTAGCTTGACATAGGGTCCATTTTCAGAAATCGTCACTGGATGTCAGCATGTGACGAAGAAGGGCAGCGAACTTTTGTTGGTGACTGAGTTACCGCTACTGTGCTAGCATATGAGCCACATGTCAGTGAACCACTGATTCATAACGTCCAACGTTCATATCACCCGAAAAGAAATACATGAACAAGTCGCCAATGCATTAACCTTTTCATCCTACCTGCATACACCGTAGTCTCCGACCAGCGACCGGGGGATGGAAGCCAAAAGAAAGTGGCCCAAGAAATCTCAACCGATGACCGGGGGAGGGGAGCTAAACATTTTGTCCGCGCGATCTCAACCGACGACCGGTGGGGGTGCGGATAGGGGAGACATAAATTTTGTACCGCGTCAGAAGAAAGAAGAAGAAGAAGAAGAACCTTGGGTTCTTTTACGACGCATTCAACCGTTCGGTTATATAGCCTCGCTAACCTCTCACGCCGATTGGTCGCGGGTGGACTCGGTAAATGGCGTCGGTTGCGAGATTCGAACCCACAATCTTGCGATTAAGAGGCCGACGCTCTACCAACTGAGCTACCGTGGCCCCGTACCGCGTCAGAGGCACATAGTGCTAAATCTTGCGCCCTACCACGTGCGTGGTAGCAATATTCCATTCCATTTCGGAGCGTTTGGAGAGGCCAACTGGCCCTTTTTGAGTCTTTCACGGACATCACCAATTCCCCCCCCCCCCACCCACCCTCCCGGATCCGACAGTATGTCGGCACTGCTCCGGTCATATTGCCGCGCGGCCAACCTAACCCCTATGATGGTCTTCTACGAGGAAATTATGCGACTGGCTGGTGCTGTGATAGGGAATTAAGTTGCATGGCTTCCAATTATCATGCATTAATATACCTTGCTATGAAGTTGCGGGTCATAAATTGTAACTCACATGCGCAATTTTCCGAAGTACCTGAAATTCCAAGTTCCCAAATCGGACATGACGGCCCGATTTCACTGAGTGTCTATCTTCGCCGAATAGGTATCTAAGTGGACGCCAGTAAAATAGGCCCTGGCTTGCCCGCAGATGCATTTCCCACTTTCGGCGATCTTGGCCTGGGATTGTATTCGATGTTCTTTCTGCTGGCCCGTGTCACTGGGACAACACTAACTGACTGGTGTTGAAATCGGCTGCGAACCCTAGTGCCAGAACGGCAGGACAGAATGTTACCTTGATGCTATATCTGGTGGACCATGACCCCAGACTTTTCTGATGTGTCACGACGAGTTATCAGTGGTAGTGCACCTACCATGTTCCACTCAAATCAAGTGAGAATGCCGCTTCTTAGCTTGACCTGTCACTTTGAGAGGTCAAACGTCAGATTGTCACGATAGAATAGCCTATGAGGTATATTTCTTGACTGATCTCCTGTTTCTAGGCCAATTAGTGATAAGGTTACAGGGGGCGCATATTTGACAACTTTACTTTTTACGGACTCTGGAGGTCAAACCCTGTGGTGTGACAAAAAATGGGCCTAGCGTTTGATTGGTAATGAGATGAGAGATATTCTGTGGGAAGTTCAGCGGAATTTGAGCAAGTGCACTTGACGGCAAAGTACAAGCCTTGCTGTTTTGCATGGATACTTTAAGGTGAAAATCGTAACGTTAGACCAGCGAGCACAGCTTAGACAACAATGGCACGTTGTGACGTTTGCCCATCCCAGTGCATATCTTTTAGTGGTAGTTGCATTAATCCAGCTCCGTTTGGCTACGATTTATAGGGGTGCAGTGCGTGCTGCAAATGGCACCGTGCATGACCTTAGCTTGACCTGTGACTTTGAATGATCAAACTTCGGGTTGTGACAATAGAGTAGCCTATGGAGAGTATTTCTGCATAGCTCTCGTGTGCTTGACCAATTAAGGAAAAGGTTACAGAGCGCAAAATTTGGCAACTTGACCTTTGGTGACCTCTGGAGGTCAAACGCTGCGGTGTGACGAAGGACGGAACTAGGATTCGTCTAAAGTGGTGATGTAGAATAGCGTGGATAAGGCTAAGCTCAATCGGATGTGGCACCAATACGTACTTGAATACGAATACGTTATTATTCTGATGGAGCTAATATCCAATTGATATTGGCTATCATTAATGACAGCCAATACAATCGCCACAGGCGAGATGTACTCCCTGAATATAACTAGCTTTACATATAACTGAACCATTTGCCATATGTATGTGATATAAGCCTAAACAATGGAAGTGTGAATGAATAAACGTGCATTTTTGTACATTGGTTAATTTAAATTCCACTTCGAGACACCACAAATACGCGCGCAGCCAGAGTTTTCAAAAGGAAGGGGCCAGCCCATGCTAAAGGAAAAGTAAAATCTGGTTCCTGATAGAACTCAATAGGAAAGTGAACAATTTGAGGCTTCAGAGCAAGGTTATTTTTCACCCTTGTCCCTCCCTGACTGCGCCACTGGACACGAATTCAATAAAACACCTTGTGCATGGCTTTGGAATGTGACTTTTGTGATGATGCCGCCCGCATTACCTTAGTACATACATCATTCTTACTGTGCAATGACCTGAAGCTTTTTGCTGAACATTATGCCTATCCGAAGTGGACTCGTTAGTTCTGTACCATAGAGTATAATAAGACTACAAGGTTATATTTTACTAACGATTGATGAATTCCATGTCACTAATTCACCGTGGTATTTCTATATCCCGGATCATTGGTGATTAAGATAGAATGTCAGCATAACTCAGGGACGTAGCCAAGGGACAGGGGCAGTGAGGTACTCCTCCCCCCCCTTAGGCTACCACAAACTCCCACGGCTATTGCCGGGCCCCTAAAAACGTTTAGGAGCCCTCACGAAAGCTTAAGGGCACTTGTGAAAGTCTGCGAACCCTTACGAACGTCCACTGGCCCTTGAGAACATTTACAGGCCGTTACGAAACTTACGGGCCTTTGCGAAGGCTACGGGCTCTTACGGGCGTGCACGGGCCCTTACGAACACCCACGGGCCCCTCAGAACGTCTACGGGCCATTACGAACAGCTACGGGCCTTCACGAATACTTACGGGCCCTTACGAACATGTCGGACCATTACCAACGTGTACGTCGTGCCCTTACCAACGTGTGCGGGCCCTTACCAATGTGTACTGGACCTTAAGAACGCATAGCAGGCCCATTACGAATTAATTACGGACGTCTGCGAGCCCTCACTAAAGTATATGGGCTCTTACGAAAGCGTGCCGGTCCTTACGAGAGTCTACGGGCCCTCACAAGCGTCTACTTTCCCCTTACCGACTACTGAATCGACGTCTGTTCCAATGACGTCTTGACATCCTGTATCTAGATGCATGTTCAGGCCAAGGTTTTTACGGATAGGTTAAGTGGTCTACATTCCTAGTTTATAACAGTGACATGCTGACTTATCAGTTGAGGAATGAGGGCAACCGACGATGCTGGCCCCTAATGGGGATCATAAATTATGCAAATATAACTGTGTATCTTCTTTAAACAAACCCTGGTCTATTCGAACTAAAGTGGCCGAAATCTGGGGACATTAATTTGCTTGGGGGTAGGCCGGGGCCCCTTCTCAAAATCCACCCCTCCTTGATCAATTCCTGGCTACGTCCCTGATAGATCAGGTATCTATTCGTTGCTAGCACCAGCATTGTAGCAACATGTCTTTGTCGGTTTTTCCACGTCGTCCATTTTCATGTATCTGTGCATAGTTGGACATTTACGGGTTGACAATACCAAATCCATTCTTTTTAGAGGTATTTTGGAGTTTCTTTTCGTCCAATTCTGAATTTTGGGATGTCCGTCAGAGATATTGAAGTCAGTCTGGCTTCGCAGCATCACAGGCATACTTGTCGATATATTTTAGAGAACGCAGTGTTGTCACTTTTTTCTTTTTTTTAAATATATCTACCCATTAATAGATAGAAAGGAAGGCTACCTACCTTCCTTACCTGTGACCTCACTACGTTTTTATTCCTGTATGCAACTACAAGTTGGATGAAAATTAAGCTAGGTCGTATCGTTCCTCGCTCTTTTCTGTAGTTGTTCTTGAGAAGGAGGGCCCGCTACCAGAATTAGTAAATGGTATATTCCGAGATCCAAGCCAGCAGATAGCCGAGCTAATAACATCAGCCCGGGTCTCGGAACTGACCATATTAGGGCATTAATGGGGCTAATTAACTAACATAAAACAGTGCATTATCAAAATATAATTGTAACGACACTAAGCATAGGAAAACAGCAGAGAAACACAAAAAACATTTTTTTAAAGGACTAGGAAAATAGGAAGACAGAAATGACAACAGACAATAGGAAGAGAAAACATGAGAAAACACGAGGCCACAAATACAGAGGATAGATCAGAACAACAGGTAAACATTGATTAACAAGTACTGCTACTACTGACCATCTATTCATCCATTAGATCACGTCAAATTCATGATATTTATCCACAAAATACTTTCTGATGATACTTCTTTAGCGTTGCTTTGCTATGCTGAATTTCATCTCTGTTCCTGCAAGTTGGGAATAATTTTGTTCACGTTTTCGGTGCCATGAAATACAATGAACAAGACCTATAGTTTGCAGTAAAAAAATTGAACTGGAAAATGTGGCGTGGTTCTTATACTACTTGATGCTCTTGGTTGAAAATAGCTAATAGCTAAGCTAATAGCATGGTAAAGTTTGAGTAAGAGAGCTGAGTATGATAAATATACATTGTTGAACCACCATATCCTGGAATTAAAGCAAATTTTACAATGAAAACGAACAACCGAGAAGCTAATTAGTATATTGTGTCGTCCTTTGCCCGTGCTGACAAAAGCAAACGCTGGACCAGCCTTTCAATATTGTTTTCCGCGACAACTCCCACCATAATTGTCTTCAAAAACGTGGCAAAGAGGGCTCCAGTTGATTTGATCCTCTTTGCCCTTGGAGAGACCCATCATTGAACAATTCGGCTAGGTCCCCATCTGCAATTAGCTCAAGCCTTGATTATTCCATGATATCACCATTGAAGAGTTCTACATATTACCGTTGAAGGTCTACCTGTAAATGAGCCTGCAAAAATAACTTGCAGATATTTCCCCGTTTCTGAATTTATGCGTGCACTGCATGCCATGCCATAATAAGTCAGGAAGAAAAATTGGTTCTTCCATTTTGAAAATATCGCGCAACGGTGCAAAATATTGTTAGCTTTTCACAATGGAGAACATTGTCAATCGTGCAATAGCAACCTTCCCCGCACTCTCCAACAGCTTGTCTCATTTGGGGAAAGATGCTACAAAAAATATTCAGTCATACTTTGCTTCTAATGATGTTCCTCTTCAAGGAATAACACAAATGCAGTGTGCCCGATGTGGACAAAACAATGTTTTGTATTCAACCATACTTTCAGACATGCGAAATCGAAACTTTTTGAGATCCAGGGCAAAATGTTAAAATTGTATTGGTTGGCTACACTCTCCCCTACGCTATTACGCTATTGCTTAATGAGATCATGTATTATTATAGCCAGGTGGCAGATGGAGCCGCACGTGACTGTAAGACGACTTACATTTTGCAATACGGCACTTCATACGGTCGCGAGCCGGGGACGAGTGGTCTAGGGGTAAGATGCTCGTCTCACAATCGAAAGATTGTGGGTTCGAGTCTCACCTGTCGCTACTCTTCGCCCGCGATCAATCGGCGTGAGAGATTGGCGACGCTATATGGCTCAACGGTCGACGTGTCGTAAAACCAATAACCAACCAACGGTCGCGAGCCGGGTCGACCAGGAGACGTCGGGCGGCAGAAAACCAGCGCCGCCGGGAGAAACTTGCGAAAATCTAGATCAAATACGACAGCCCGCTAGCGGTGCAAAGCAAGCACACGCATCCGGTGCCGCCGCGTATATCGTTCGGGCCACGGCGCCGACCACAGGGCATCAACCTGACCCAGAACCAACTGTAACATTCAAAATGCAGTCTCGAATATTACAAACACGATGCAAAATATGATCTCCAAGTTTATGTCCGATTATCTAAAAACATTCTTCACAATTTCATGATTCCAAGATCTTAATGAAATCATTGCTGTCTTGCAAAATTGAACTCATGTCAATCATGCAATTATTCCAATAAATATTCATCCCATCATGCTATTGTGGGTCATCGGTGTTGCATGGTTAATGTCCAAGACCCATTTTTGGAAGGATGAACATTTTCCAGATTCCAAAAATATGATTGCTCTTGGAACCTGAACTGCCTGCAGAGCGAACTAAAAAGAAATAGCATGCATTTCAAAGGAGCATTCAGAAAAACCTCGGAACTTGGCTGGGTGAATTTGTACTTGAAGGTAATTTTCGAATTCTTGGAAATATTTATATAATGCAATGTTAATGGATGTGGTTAACATAAAGTGGCCACTCATATCTTCTGGAAATGCATACTTTTCGGTTAGCAGGCAAAATAACACCAAAAATAGGCTTGCAGTTTTATCATATGTCATACAAAATAATGTTCTAAAAATGTGGTATAACCTAACCTAATCTTGCATCCATATATCCATTCTCCATGCGAGAATAAGTTCGAAAGGAAACATTTTTAAGCCATTTTTATGTTAAAAAATTGCACTATAAACATAACCTAACCCAGCCAAATCTGTATTTGAAGAAGGAAATTTTAGCTCAAAATTATTTTTAGTCTCAAAGCAATTCTGATTTTTCCAAATTAAAAGAAAAACTTAACCTAACCAAACCAAACTAAACCTGACACCTTTGTTTGTTTCATGACGGTAAAATGTTCATGAGAGTTGTCTCATGAATCATTTGGTGTTTAGTGTATGTTATTGAATCCTGGATTTATACAAAAAAAATGTGTGAGCAAGCCTACTCTTGGAGGATGGTGTCCTTCCTATTTGTAGCATATGAAACACCCTGTGACTTCCAAGCGAGTTGCGAACATTACGCTAAATAGTAATCAACACTTTGTGAATGTGGCACCATTCAGCCTTCAAACAAGAAAATAGAGGACATTTATTTTTTTGGAGAGGACAGTGTTCTAGATGGCAAAGATCCAGGACCAGTCTGCATTTGTTTCATCCCTGTACCAGGGGTGTCGATTTTTGAAAAACATTGGGGGGGCCGAAATGCCAACGCACTAGACCCCTTCCCCCCCAACAAAAAAAAACTCATCGGATTTAGCCCACTATATTGTCAGATCTCAGAAATTCTGATGTTTTATTCGACGATATGTATGTTTATGTTTATTAAGCATCCTCACCAACGGGGAAAATCGTCCAATAACTGGTGAAGTCACATAATTAAAAGAGCAGTGTTCAGTACATGTCAACATAACAACTCTTGGTTGGTTATTGGTTCTACGACACGTCGACCGTTGTGTCATATAGAGTCGCCAATCTCTCACGCCGATTGGTCGCGGGCGAAGAGTAGCGACAGGTGAGACTCGAACTCACCAACATAACAACTCTGAGTAATAGCATGCGACTGCAGTGCCATATAGTGGGCTCGGATCTATCGTCACCGTCACCGTCACCGTCACTGTTACCCTCCTCCTCACTCCACACACCAACAAACACACACCGGCTTAAATAAAAATACTTCAGCGATCAGATGCAGGCTAAAACACACCGGCATTGATGAAGCATCAGAGCACAGCAGACCTGAACGGTGATGACGATGGGTGAAAGTATTTCCTTGGTTCCTAACGTTAGGGAGGGAAATTTTTCCCTTTAGTACGCCACTGCGGCTGCTCAACGTGTTTTTTTCCGCAGATTGCACGATCGAGAGTAGAAAGGCCCTTCGGATAATTTTCTTTCGGGACCCATTCTTAATTTTCCGGTGCTCTGGTCGATTCGATGGAGTCTCCTTGTGGTTTTTGTGGTGAAGTCTATTTTTATAAGCCCCCTGCAGGCTATTTTTGGAACCCGGTACGATTCTTCTGGCTCTCGGTGCGTTTTTTTCCGGTGCCCAAACAGGTTTCTTTTCCAGCGTCCGACGACTTCTTATTTTGTGGATCTTTGCCGCAATTTTTCCGTCCGCAAGGTGACATTCCGGGTATATATTGGTACTTGGGAAGCCAGCTGCAACTTGTGGGGCTCCGGCACGACGTTTTGGCCCCAGTGAGATTTTCAAGAGAAGCGGCGTGAATTATTTTTTGTCTAAGTGCGATTTTTTGGGGCCCCGTCGTCACTTGTTGGGATCCCTTGCGGTGGCTACGACACGTTTGTGGGGGCCCAACAAGTTTTGTGGGCTTTTGGAGCTATTGTTGAGATCCCAGATTGATTTACCATGTCCGGACTATTTTTCATTTACCCGGCTTCATTTGTTGGGTGATCTCAACGAGACTTTTAGAGCCCCGGTGGGACCTGTCAGGCCTCTGGCGTGATTTTCAGGGGCCCGGGTGATAATTCTTAGTACCCCAGTCTCGGCGTGATTTTCAGGAGGCTCTGGCCCGACCGTTTGTGGCCCCCGTCGTGATTTTGTTTAATCCCGGCACGACTTGTTTGCGGCCCCAACGTGATTTTCAGGGGCCCAGGTGCAAACTTTTGAGGCCCCAGCGTCATTATCGGGGCCCCTGCGCTACGTTTGGGGGCCCCCAAAGTGATTTTTCTGAGCCCCGGTGCGATTTTTGGTGGACCGAGTGAAATTTTTAGGGAGCATAACGCATTTTTTTCCTAAGCTCGGCGGTTTCTTGGGGGCCCCACAACCTATCAGGAGGGGGAGGGGTGAGGCAACTGCCCACAATTCCCCCTCCCCATTCGGTATATCACTGTGCCATGCAATGATGCAACATAAGAATCCAGGAATAGTTCATCTGTTTCATCACTCACATGTGATTTCAACTCCCCAGTTATCCAGACAGTTTGAGGAAAGTCAAACATCTGCTACATGGATCAGCAAGGATGGATTGTAAGGCAACATGGATACCATGGAATTCCGGTCACAGTAGTTATGCTGCAATACATACCTTCTTCAACAGACTGCTTTGGAGATGGATGAGTTCCTGAAGTTTGGTCAGGGTTGGAGTTGGAGGTGGATGGAGCAACACTGTGAAGGACGTAACATATGGTTCAAGAGACTTGTTTTCATTAACAATACAGGGGATGAATTAACATTTTCATTGACTTCTATGGTTTTCATTGGCATCAATGACTTCTATGGTGTCCTGAATAAGTAGGACAATCGAGATGGGTTTCTGTTATATGCATTGTAGAAGCAATGTTATAATGTAGCTTTTATACCCCAGTGAGAATGGTATGGATTCACTCATAAGTGAATTTGCAAACATACTGATATACCAGTTAACAACAATTCAGGAAGCTATGTGATCAACATGGTCTGTGCCCTAAAGCCCAAATAACTAAGTAACAATGCAGGGAATCTGCTGCATAACAGTTTGACCATAAATTAGCCATGATATATGGCATCATACTACCCATGCTATTTAGAATAGTGAGCTATATTTTGGGTCCAAACATCAGGACATTAGAAATGTTAATTAACGTTACACACATCAGTTCCTAACAAGTGTCAGCAATACATTTCCTTCATGTGCTTTAAACATGATTCAAGAAAGCACTGTCATCGATTTTAAACTTGCAAAAAGAGTGGGCCGCCTGGCATTTTGAGTGCTATTTGAGTGAATTTGCTGTCTTGTTAGTGAACTGACCACTTATTGAGATATAAGTACTTTAACTTTGCCTGCTTCCATCATGAAAATTTGTCATTTTCCAATACATCAGAAATCATCAGAATAACTTCTTGTCCACAAACCGGTGTATGCATTTCTATGAATTTCTCATATTTATTAACACAAATGATGTAGATCTGATCTGCAAATTTATAACTCAGAAAATGTTATCAGCACAGGATTCCATTCCTGAAAATATAGTACTTTCAACATGTTATTGTTCTTTGTGAAGCAATAAGTGCAATGCTCTCATGCAGCATGCAGATGGAGGTTCATCACGTGCACCAGGTAGCACAAAAAGAGATATTATTGCAGTCTAAGGTAACCACAAGACAGGTTTTACACCCATTTTACCTCCACGAGTCATTCAAAGGAGCTAGGTTTTCCCTAGTTGCGTTAGGCTAGGCTTTTGTTGTAAGTTAATAAATAAAAAAAAGTCTTCAAAAACGGTTCAAGCTATATTTGGTTATGTTAGACTTTTTAAGTTGAAAATGTTTGGGAACAATTTTTTTTTTGGGGGGGGGGAATTGGGAATCAAAATAATCATTTCTTGCATGGAAGTCTAGGCTAGATTAGGTTAGGTTATGTTACATGTTTTTTTATATCTGAACATTATTTGTCATCCTACATTACTCAAATCCAAGCCCCCTTTTCCATGTTATTTTTCCTCACAATTGAAAAGTGTGCATCTGCAGAGGAAATGAGCGGTTACATCATGTTCAGCACATTAACAAACACTGCATTAAAAAGAAAATTCAAAGAAGTCAGAGAGTACCACGAGCTGAAAAATTACCAAAAAAGCCAGGTATTATAACAGTTTAAGGTAACCACAAGACAAGTTTTACACACATTTTACCTCCATGAAGGGGGACGAGTGGTCTAGGGGTAAGATGCTCGTCTCACAATCGAAAGGTTGTGGGTTCGAGTCTCACCTGTCGCTACTCTTCGCCCGCGACCAATCGGCGTGAGAGATTGGCGACGCTACATGACTCAACGGTCGACTTGTCGTAAAACCAATAACCAACCAACCTCCATGAAGCATACAAAGGGGTTAGGTTTGTCAGGTTAGGTTAGGCTTTTGTTGTAAGTTATAAAAAGAATCATTTGTTGGTAAATAATTTTTGTTAATTATTTTTCTACAAAAAAATAATAAACGGTTCAGGCTAGCTTAGGTTAGGTTTTTTAAGTTGAAAATATTTGAGAAAATGCCTCGAAAATTTCACTTAAAAACAATTAATTTCTTGTATGGGAAGTTGAACTAGGTAAGGTTATCATACATCTTGAACATTATTTGCATGCTATATTTCCTTACTCCACACCCTTTTTTTTGGTGTTATTTTTTACTCCCAATTGAAAGGCAAGCATTTGCAGAAGAAAGGACATTAAATTTGTGCTTTTATGTGTTTTATTAATATTTTTTATTTAAATTTCCAATGCAATGTTTATGAATGTCACTAAGCTGATGGCACTACTCGGTTTCTGTGCAAATGCTTGTGGTTGTGAGCAGGTTGTGAGCAAAATAACATTAAAAATGGGCTTGAAGTTAGTAACATAGCAATTAAAAGAAATACATTACAAATTCAACATAACCTAACGTAACCTAGCCTAACCTTACCTTGGAGAAAACAACTACAAAAACAAGATTGGAAAAATATATAGCAATTTATTTTCTTGAAATTTTGCAAATGAAAAAACCTAACCCAACCTAATCTAACCAGAATTATTGTGCTTTAAGGTGGTAACTAGGCAAGTTATTACACATTTGCCTCCATAAAGCAAACAAATGGGCTATGTTTGGTGATGTTAGATTAGTTTAAGTGTTTAAGTTCGACATTTTTTGCAAAAATTGTTCCAAAATTTGAAAGAAATGCATATTTTTTCTTTAAAAGCAGCTTATGTTAGATTAAGTTAAGTTGGGTTACATGTTTTAATTGTAAACAAAATACATTGCTTGAAATTTTTACAACTTGATGTTTTGGTTTTGTTTTTCTCTAAGGGGAGGTTAAGCTAGGTTACGTTAGGTTAGGTTGCATTTTTTTATGTAAAAAAAAATACTTTACCCTATGTCACCCAATCCAAAGCTTTTTGTTGATGTTATTTTGCTCACAGCCTGAAATGTAGGCATTTGTATAGAAAATGAGTGGTCCCATCATCTGAGTCACATTCATAAACATTGCATTGAAATGATACATTCCACGAATTCATAAAACACCTTAAAACACAAATTTACCAAAATGAGCAGTAACATCATGTTCATCACATTCCTAAACATTGCATGGAAAAAAAATTAATCAGAAACTACCTTAAGCTGTAAATTTACCAAAGGGTGTGCCAACCCCTGGACGGAAATGCAACACTAGGTGCCCCAATCCTGGGCAGAAAGGGCACTAAGAGCAGTGGAATGAAAATATTAATAAAAGTAAACTAAAAACAGCTTTTCTTGAAGACAAACGTGGTAGTTATGTGATATTAACATGGAAACCCTGAGCACAAATCAGAAAAAAGCATGGACTGGACTTTTTCAAGCTTACCTGCTAACTTCTTCAACTACTGTTCCTTTGGGAATTAAACATCAGCAAGCTGTTTATTCACTATTTAAAATCACACCAACCCGCAGATACATCAGAATGTGCGAAGTACAAAAAACGAATCAGTACGACGTCACATGAGATTGGCCTCCGGATTAAACACTGCGCGCAATTGCACCACAAATGTCTTACCTCCGTCACATTTGTCACTGTAGCCTCAAATTTAGACTTTAGGCGCTGGAATTTCTGTAACTGGAATTTTTTCTTTGGATGTTACGATTTTGCATGTTCTGAGGAACGCCCATCACGATTTGTGACATTTAATACGCGCTAGTGTCTATCGATACAAATCGACACCCCTGCTTTGGAGAAAAAATAGAAACAAATATTAAGCAATATATATTCTGAAAATTTTCTAAATTGAACAACCGAACCCAACTTCCCAGAACCTAATGTCAGCTGCTTTTGAAGGAAAATTTCCGATTTTATTTTATTTTTTTTAATGATTGAACAATTTTTCCAAGGTAAACAACTAAACTAGCCTAACCTAGCCAAATCGGCATTATTGTGCTTTAAGGTGGTAACAAGACAAGTTTGTATACACATTTGCCTCCATATAGCAAGGAAATGGGTTAGGTTTGGTTAAGTTAGGTTAGTTTAGGATTTACAAGTTGGAAAACTTCTTTTTTAAATCCAAAAACGTTTCCACAAAAAATTGCAAATTATTTGGTAACCTTGCGGTCCAAGGTGTTCTTTTCTTCCTTTAAAAAAAAAATATGCAGAATACCATGTTTATGAAGGTGACTAAGATGATTGGACCCACTTATTTTCTGTGCTTACTTTTCAGGTTGTGAGCAAAATAATGCCAAAAGGGCTTTGAGTTCGGTAACATAGCATAAACATAAATGTTTTTTTTAATGCAACAAAACCCTGACCTATCTTTTGAGAACAAAAAATTAAACTAAATTAAAATGTCACTTAATTTATTTTCTGAAAATTCTCAACCTTAAAAAAGAATCCTAACCGAGCCTAACCTAACCTAAGCTGATTTTGAATAAAAATAATATTTTTTTGTGAACATGGTTGTAATTTTTTTCGGAAACTTTTGGGTATTATTGTGCTTTAAGGTGGGAACAAGAAAAGTTGTATGGGCGCTGTATGACCAACGCAGTCAATGCGGCCGTAAACCCAAATAACCAACCAACCAACCCAGAAAGATGTAAGCTGTACTTCCACAGTGGAGGGAATTCCAGCTATTTTGTTTGTTTTTGCACACAATTTTAAATTTTTCAGCAAAAGGTGGGGAGTCAGTCCACTATCTAATCCAAATATGTTTTTATTCAGTACAAAATGTGCTGGTTAACATCAATGTTTCTACTTAGCATTGGGTTTTTCATTTTTCCCTTTAGCTTTCTTATCAGCATAAAATAACATAAGTTATTGGGGGGGGCAAATCAACATTGGGGGAGCAAGATCAACATTGGTGGGGCCATAGCCACCACAAAAGGATACAAATCGACGCCCCTGCATACATGCATGATTTTGCACTTACCAAAATTTAATTTCATCTGCCATTTTTTGGACCACTTCACAAACTCTTCTAAGTCTTTCTGTAGCATGTACCTAGGTGCCTAGGTACCAGGTAAATATCAAGCTGATAGTGTGATGAGTGGGCTGTTGAGGTTAATTATAGTTTGTATATCCACAATCTCAATGATAACTGATTGTTGTTCACGGGACTGGATTGTATGCAAGTTTGACAATGACAATTGGTTTTTGTGCACACCATTTTGAATTTTGTAGCAAAAGGTGGAGAGTCAGTCCACTATCTAACCCAAATCTGTTTTTTTCATTACAAAATGTGCTGGTTAACATCAACTACATTTTATAGGTACCTAGCATGGTGTTTTCCTTCTTTTTTCCTTCAACTTTTTTATCAGCATAAAAATAGCATATGTTATTGGGGAGGCCCAAATCAACATTGGGGGGGCCAAGATGAACATTGGTGGGGCCCTGGCCCCCACAAAAGGATACAAATCGACGCCCCTGCCATCTAGACATTAGGGGGATGTCCCCATCCTAGCCCCGCCTTCAGCGCCTAAAATATCACACAAACTATAACGTAAAATTCCCTTTACGTAAACGTCCACATGCCTGCACCTTGATCGCAAACACCCGCTTTTATAGTCAGACATGTAACGTACTCGCTTCAAAGGTGGCGCAAATGACCTCTGTGGTCCGGTACGCCTAAAAAAATCACTCCCCCACCCATGTGCAGTGAAATTGAAACTTGCCTGATGCTTCCAATTTCTGCAATATACGAATAAAAACCTGTGACGTCATCAAGATTTGAATGCGAACTTTGGTGTACCTTTTAAAATAATGGTATTTCCGCGGCGTTTAATAATGGTGTTTTTGCGGCGTACGAGACATTGGTCTTCCCAAGGCTATTTCTTGTATAGCATTGGTCTTGTATGACTTTAAGGTTTGCTTAAAAGTCATGTGAGCCACAGCTTTCTTTTTTATTCTTTTAGGAATACCAATTATAATGCAGTGGCCATGCAGCTTCTTGCTGACTTTTCTCTGTCATGGTATAATAAGCTGGCAGATTTGCCCACACATGGCTCTCGTTTTTCCCCATATCAATATTTAATCCATGCCGATTGTCATTGGGCATGTAGGTAGGTACCTAGATAAATATAAAGCTGATGGTGTGATGGGTGGGTTGCTGAAGATAATTATAGTTTGCATATCCACAATCTCAATGATTGTCATTGTTGTTCACTGGACAATGCAAGTTTGACAATGACTGGAAATTAAGAATGGATTTTTTCCTGTTTAAGCTCATATGCATGTGGTTTTGCCATTGGTGGCATGTGCAAGCATCAGTATGACAATCCAATTGTTGTTTTGTGGCTTAACATTTTTTTAAAAGACAATGTGGTTTAAAATGCATCATCATCGAATCCTAACATTGTATGCTGTAAGTTTTCCTTCCACAGTGGAGGGAAATCTAGCTATTTTGTTTTTTTTGCACATAATTTTTAATTGTGTAGCAAAAGTTGGATGCTCAGTCCACTATCTAATCCAAATCTGTTCTTTTTCAGTACAAAATGTGCTGGTTAACTTCAACTAAGCTTTCTATGTACCTAACACAGTGTTTTTCTTCTTTTTTTCCTTTAGCTTTTTATCAGCATAAAAATAGCATGGGTTATTGGGGGGGGGCCCAAATCAACATGGGGGGGGGCCAAGATCAGCATTGGGGGGGGGGGGCCATGGCCCCCGCAAAAGGATATAAATCGACGCCCCTGCCCTGTACCCATGGTGTTGCAGTGCAATTTTGGAAGCTTTATTGTCATGTTATGGTCTGAGCAACCTCAGCTTGTTCTGGCATCTTTGGCACTTTATCAACATTCATGTTTAGCACTGAAGTGTGCTGTGACATAAATTGGTATGCTCCAAATCAGTGTGCCACTGAATTGTTTAATATAACGAAGAATGGCTCTTAGATGCTCCTGGGTTTTAGACATTGTGTGTAATAAAATAGATATACACGACCTTCAATATACCAGGAGGTGCTGAGTTGACATCAAAAGTAACGATAAGGGCAATAAAGTACATCCCTTATCGTTACTTTTGATGTCAACTCAGCACCTCCTGGTATATTGAAGGTCGTGTATATATATTTTATTACACACAATGCCACTGAATTGACAGTCTTGGTTGACATATTGCAGCTCTAGCATAACCAGTGTGTCAATACAATCTTGAATCTTTATTGTCATGCTGCACCTTTGCATCATTGTTAAGCTTGCTAATGCATTGCGTTTATGTGAATCTAAATAATATTTATTGGCACCAATAAATCAATGACTGAGGAAAATCAATGTTTGCACTCCAAACAGTAATTAGGTAGTTGATCTGCATCTTCACTGGCGGTACTGTGCGCTGGAAAGTAAGCACAAAAAGGTTAATGCACTAAGCAGGGTAGCATGTGATAGGTAGCAAAACTGGTCTTTGGAATCAAGAGAGAGTATCCGAATGACACATTTTTGCACCTCTGGGTGGCGATTTATCGGAGGGGTTGAGCAACACACACCACTCGGGAGTCGCAGAGGGGACTCGGAAGTCGAGCAACACACACCACTCGGGAGTCGCAGAGGGGACTCGGAAGTAGGCAACAGCGCACCACTCGGGAGTCGCAGAGGGGACTCGGAAGTAGGCAACAGCGCACCACTCGGAAGTCGCAGAGGGGACACGGAAGTAGGCAACAGCACACCACTCGGAAATCAGCGGGGAGACCACTCGGAAGACGGATGGCAAACTACTCAAGAGACGGCAGTCGAAACCACTCGTGAGCCAAGAACAGTAATGAGTCGGGAACAGTGAGTGATTCGACGAAATCGTTTGGGAGTTCATCGGATAACTCTTGGGTGAAGCGACCGTGAATAACGATGGACTCAACTATGCATTTCGCTGGCGTGCGGATCGACTCGGCCACACCTACCAGACAGTGGGAGCGAAACTGACATCGCGAACATGTGGCTGAATCATGCCCGGGAGTGGTCCTCACCTATACCTGCCATTTGGCCCATCCACCATTGGATTTGCTGCACATGATGGCCCCAACCAGCAGAGGTATTGGTTGCCATTAGCCCCGGGAAAGGTAAAGGGGAGGAGCGAATTTGGACGAGCATGGCTATTATAGAGTATGGGTATTGATGATATGCGCTTGTATGATGCATGCATGCTTATGGTTTTGAAGTGCATGGTATAACTGAATATATATATATATATATATATATATATATATATATATATATATATATATATATATATATATATATATATATATGTATATATATAACCTCTCACGCCGATCGGTCGCGGGTGGACTCGGTAAATGCCGTCGGTTGTGAGATTCTAACCTACAATCTTGCGATCAAGAGTTCGACGCTCTACCAACTGAGCTACCGCCCCTCCTCTCTCTCCTCTCTCTCTCTCTCTCTCTCTCTCTCTCTCTCTCTCTCTCTCTCTCTCTCTCTCTCTCTCTCTCTCTCTCTCTCTCTCTCTCTCTCTCTCTCTCTCTCTCTCTCTCTCTCTCTCTCTCTCTCTCTCTCTCTCTCTTTCTCTCTATCTCTCTCTCACTATGTCTGTCTCCCTCTCCCTCCCTTTCTTGCTCTCCCTCTCCGCGCAAACACATGTTTCCATCCTAGCAGGGCTCTCGGCCGACCGCCTGGACGGGAGACCATTAACCTTGGGAAAGGAACAGACGGTAACCGTTAATCTGGGAAAACTCATGAATTCTCCCCGGATACTGGGTCACTAACACGTAGCATCACGTGCCTAACAGACTTCCTCCCGCTTAAATACTACTGGGTAATGGTACCCATCAATTTTACTGAGGAAGCTCATAAATATATCGAGCCGGTGGTAACGTTCCACTCTCAAAGGAAAGACCATGCTCGATATATTCGTGTGACGATCTGTCATTAAGATACAGAAGTACTCGCATACGCGTCGGGTTACCGTTCGTGACCTGATACAAAATGGACTTGGAGAGAATCTATCAGGTAAGTCGTTAATTCCTCGGTTACCACACAGGAAACTACGGTAATTTCGGTGTGATATCCTCCAAAACATTGTATGCGTCAGGAATATGCAAATTTGACCAACATTGAGATGCGTCGAAATCCAGTCCGAAAGCTCGTACGTTATGACTAGATTTGCGTCGGTCGATTGGCATGCACATGGTTGGGCGATGACGTGCCTGTAGGTACGTAGGTATTCAGGCTTTACCCAGGCGGAATGCCGCTGACCTGTCAGAGTCAAGGGACGGACTCGTATGCTATAGCGGAACCCCTGCCAGGCTCGCCATGGGCTGACCTAGGCTGACCTTCATGAGAAAACAGGAAGCTAGGGTGAATCAGTGATGAAAACAACCAACGCTACACTCTCGATTTAGGTTCAGCTAATATAAATCGGTCCATAAACCTCAAAGTAATGAGAAGTAAATTATGATCCCCCTCCCTTCCTGCTTATTTATCGATATATCCCACTGCAAATCAAGTTTATCGCCACACGTATTATGATATTTAATTTGCTGTGAAGAACGACTGCTTATAAAAATAAGATACAACACGTGAACAAAAAAAATGTTCCAGCGGGAAGTGGCCGCTGCTATGCTAGCTATGCTAGGCTATGCTAAGCTATGCTAAGCTATGCACTGCCGGGACCAGCTGGCAGTGCATAGCTTTACCCTTTACCCTTTATGCTGAGTGCCTGACAAAAATTCGGAGGTCCAAAACCACAAGTTGGTGCCGTTGAGGAACGGTCAGTGCACTGACCATAACGTCGTCAAAATTACTAAGTGGCGTTAGAAGTTAGATAGAGAACTAATCCCATGTTTGTCCGTTACTTAATGTAAAGCTGTAAAAGTAAATATAAATGTAAAAGCAAGGCAGGGCCGGACGGTCTCGATTGCCGACTGTGACGGATGACATGAGACGACTTACGCATTTTAGCGAGGAGAAGGTTTGCAAACTGCTCTTCCACGGGCGAGAATTTTCCATGGCCACCAAACGTGAGTTACGAATAGCATCCGAAAGAGACGGAGAGATGGCTGATAGAAGACGAAGAATGACGAGACTGTTGGTTGAAACCCTGGGAAAGCGTGCCGGGAAGATTGGTCATTACACAGGGCAGCTGAAGACTTGGGCAATTCTGGGCCACAACAGCCCTCCGGTCTAGTGATCACAGAGTGCCGAAGGGCATCCCGAGGGTGATCAAACCCGACGGGGTTCGATGGATAAACTCTTGGGCAGCGGCGCCTATTTTTGGTTCGGGATGAAACGTTGTAGCGCCCGGCTTTAGGTAACTAGCCAAACATGGCCAGGTTGGTTTCCTACACCGTCTCAGTTAATACAGCAGGCCTGGACCTCTTGATTTGCATTACAGGCGGGGAAGATGAAGTTTGGCGTTCCGTAAGCGCCCCCCCCCCCCCCATGGTAGAACAGGCAGAGGACTTTGTGGGTCTCCCTATATGAAACTGGGCAGGGTAAGTTAGAACCTAGAAATACGTTAGTTATTGGAGACCACACCTACCGATTTGCGGCCCAGGACGACCTGTGTGTGTGTGGGGGGGGGGGGGCGATCGCACGTTTCAGCGTGCAAGCCTCGGCGGCGCGTCGACAAATTTCAGGCTTGGTAGGCCAGCCATTAACACCAATGCCCAGACAAGACCCAAGCAGAAACTAACGGAATGTCGCAGCCCACCGATACCGAGCCTAGAAGGCAGTAACATAAATAGTAATTTACCATGCACAACCGACAGTGCCACGCCAGGTAATTAACATTTAGCTTTGGACTAGGAAGCCCCAAGCAATGATCTGAGAACGTAAGACTCGTTGAACGCACCCGTACCAATGGAAGGGAAAATATGGGACCAACGCGTCTTAACCCTTTGCCTGCCGAAGTGTGTAAATCGAGTAACTTTCTGCACAACCCCTGCCTGCCGCAATCGAATAACTTTCTGCACAACCCCTGCCTGCCGCAATCAAGTAACTTTGTGTAATAGCTTATACTCGTGCCGTGGGCTGGACCGGGTGGTTCGCCTTGTCAAGGACCGGTGATGGATGGGTTGGCGGCACCATTCATGGCAGGCCTGACTGGTGGGGACAGAAATCCATCACATCATTTTGCAGGGGGTAAATAGGATCGTGTTCCGGCATGAATCCCATTGAAAATGACGGCTCTCTTCCATTCATGCTTGTGAAAGGTGCATCCAGCTCATCAAGACCTGTCATTTGATATAAAGCACGACATAAATAATCCGGCATACGCATCCATATTCTCCACGTTGTGTACTTGTTTTCTGACTTACATATATGATGTTGTGTATGTCATGGTAGGTCTCAATAAGAAAAGGCCAAAGCACCTCTATCTCAGAATAATGCATTTCTTGTGAACATGATAATAGCTACAATGTTACCTTTTAAGTTCCCTATGAAAGATACCTTGCTTCGATTTGTACCCACAACCCTATTACTGATAGAGATGGATTCGTCCTGGCTGAATTGGAGAGAGCCTGTTTGTCATGAGATATAGCATCACTCCATATTATATATACATATATATATATATATATATATATATATATATATATATATATATATATATATATATATATATATATATATATATATATATATATATACATATAAATATATATATATATATATACATATACATATATATATATATATATATATATATATATATATATATATATATATATATATATATATATATATATATATTGCTGGTTGAAGGTCACTGCGGCTTTGCTGTTTCTTAGTTTCTTGGTTATGGCTTCGATTCTTCTTATTATGCAGGTAGTGCTGCAGGTACCTGGCGTACAGAGCCCCGCACTCTACGGTCGATATGTTGACGATATTTTGCTAGATGTGCGGGACATACAGCTGTTGTCAGAGCTCAAGTCAAGGCTAGAAGTTTCGGTTCTGGGTTTCACTATGCAGTTGAGCATCGAAGACAAGATAAGTTTTTTGGATGTGTCCATCGACGGTAGTAGTGGATTATTTGTAACTAGTGTCCATTGTAAGCCCTCAGACGTCGGACGTCGCCTTAACGGTAAAAGTCACTGTCCTGATAGATATAAAGACAGCGTTATCAGCGCGTATGTGAATAGGGCGATTAGACACTGTAGTAACTGGCAACTAGCGCACACAGAACTACGCAGAGTAAAACAAATGCTCGTCAACAACAACTACAATGTGCTTACAATCGACAAGCATATCAGAGACGCCGTCACTAAGTACATCACAGCCCAGTCGTCCCGTCTCCCAACACAGGGCACCATATACAAGCTGTTCTACAAAAATAGTATGTCCCCGGCTTACCTGACCGATGAAAAGGTGTTTTTAAACATTGTGAAGAGTCACTGTAAGCCTATTGTCCCTGACGATGAACTAAAACTAGTAATTTCTTATAATAACCCCACCACTCGTTCACTCATTATCCACAACAACCCATATTGTCACAAATCACCGCTGGAACAGTTCAATGTAATCTATCAATACAAATGCACAATTGGAGACTGTGCGCTCCGTTCAGATAGCAATTACATTGGAATGACAACTTCACTCAGCAGGCGTATCACCATGCACTTGCAGAGCGGTGGGCCACAAACGCATACGAACATACACCACGACACACGCTTCACGAGACAACAAATGGTTGACAATAAGACGCCTTCACATACTAGTGGCCATATACATACGTCAAAGAGACCCGGCTATAAACCGGCAGGTTAATGCGCGAGGTACTCTGTCGCTGTATGACGGATCACCCTTGTGGCCAAGGTGATCGATTGTGACCCTAAAGCCAAAATAGGGAGTGTTTTTGGCGTGGCCTTGTGAATAGCGACCAACATTGTGGTTATTCTTCTACTGTGTGATGTCACCCAAATATGCTTCGCACACGCATTTCCCAGTGTGTTGGAAAATGAACTGACCGATATGTACTGTTGTAACCTAATTATTGCAAGTGAACGCTTACGCATACTAGACGACACTCGTATTTGATTTTTAATATACGCGACTTCGACTCTTGTGCCTTCCATTCATGGAGTGTCAGTACTATTTGAGCCACATATATCTGTGCCAAAGCTCACTGAACACTCCGACCTGCCGAAAGGCGTGATTGGCTGCTGTTTTGTCGCAGCTGTTTTTTTTCATTTTCGAGGGGTGACACCCGTCGCTCCTTCCGCTTTTCTTTTCTTTTCTTTTCTCGGGGTGACACCCGTCACCCCGCACGGATTTAATCGTCGTCGTACTTCTGTTGTCTGTTGTCTGTGTGTCCTTCGTCTACATTTAAATCGTATTAGGTAGGGTTTTTTCCCCGCGATGGGGAAAAAACGAAAAAAGGATACGGACCCCAGCTCGCCACCGGACTCTGAATCGGAATTTCCACCACTCGCTACACCTGACGACCATCGCGCGACCCCGGACTCTGCACATGATGTTCCTCCTCTCGATACCACTGTTGATGACCCGCGCCGGACAATTCCTTTGGACGACGCCATGGAAGCCCTTTGTTCCTCACCGACCCCCGCTCATACCAAGACCTCGCCTCGCAATTCCGACCAGACCATCACTCTCCACGCCACAGACCCACGCCCTAACCAGACCACATCATCCCAACCTGATCCCATCGAACCCTACCTCGACAGTGCTGGCTCTTTCATAGTAGTCAAGCCTGTCGAGGAATCCGTTTCCTTCCGCCGTATTAACGTTTTCTGGCCTCTCCACCCAACTCCTCTCCATCTGCTCCTTAGCCAATCCTGATATCGAAGCTCCTGCCAACGGAACCCTTGTCATCAAAACCCAAACCCGAGCCCAGACCAAAGCCCTCCTTCGTACCACCACATTTTGTGGTAAATCCGTCACCATTACCCTACATTCCAACCGCAACACCACCAAGGGCATCATCTTCGCGCCGGAGCTCCGCTTCATGTCCGAAGCTGATATCGAGACGGAGCTCAGGCCGGAGGGGGTGACCCACGTCCACCGCATTACCTAATTTAAAGACAGCCAGAAACGCGATACAAGCCTCCTTGTCCTTACCTTCAACTCTACAACTCTTCCTAAGACCCTCCTCGCCGGCTACATCCGATTCCAAGTCCGCGTATTTATTCCAAATCCCCTCCGCTGTTTCAATTGTCAGCGCTTCGGGCATGGGAGTAAGACGGGTCGCCAAACCGCCCGATGCCCTAAGTGCGGAGAACCACCCCACCCTGATTCCACCTGCTCCAAGCCTGCCCACTGCCTCAGCTGTAACACGCCCGATCACCTCACCACATCCAATCAATGTCCAGTTTGGCGCAAGGAAAAGGAAGTGTGTGCTGTCAAGGCCACGACCGGGGTATCCTACCCCCAGGCCCGGCGGTCTGTCGAGGCCACCTCCCCCTCCACCAAAACGTACGCACAGGCGACCAGCATTGCTCCACCCACCCCTCGCGTCAACACCACTTCTACTTCGATGCAAACCGACATGATTCCCGGTCTAGCTCCACTAAAAAAACTTGCCCCACTCACCACACCTACACAAACCACCCTGGCTCCAAGCACACAGACCATTCCGACCAAACAGACTCCAACGAATTCCACAAGGAATGCCAGACCCGCAGCCATTCGGCTGCCGGGGAAATGCGCGCCACTTCCGTGGCCCGCCGACGGAGCCCGGTGCACACGGTGCCGGCCGGCGACCACGTGACCCGACAGACTCCCAGCCGGCGGGCATCCCCCGCGGCAGTGGCCGGCCGCCGTGAACCGGCCAAGGTCACCGGTCGGCCGGACGGCTATGGCGGAAACACCGCCACCGCCCGCACCCAACACACGTGTCTGCCGGAGCTGCACTCCTGGCTCCGACATGCACCGAAAGGTGCAGACAAACAATAACACTTTTTTTAGATGTCCACACTTTTACAATGGAATTGCCGCAGCCTGATCTCCAAATGGGCCGAAATGAAAGTTGTTTTCAGTATTCTCACACCTATTCTCATAGCACTCCAAGAAACATGGTTATTACCTAATGATACATACAACTTTAACCTTTTCAATTATTCACTGTATCGTCACGACGAGGTCCGTGGATCACATCGCAGAGGCAGTACAGCACTTTACATAAACAAAGATTTCACACATACACAAATTACACTTAATACACAATTACAAGCCGTAGCTTGTACATTGTGTTTACATGGTAGAAATATAGATGTGTGCTCCATCTATATTCCACCACACACCGACAACACAAATATTCTGACACATTTAGAAAACCTTATAGCACATTTCAAGAACCCTTTCATACTACTCAGAGACTTTAACGCACATAGCCCAGCCTGGGATCAAACACGTACACATAGAGACACTCGAGGACACATCATTGAACAATTTTTAGACCGACATAATTTAGTATTACTTAACACAGGAGAAGCAACATTTTTTCACCTTGGACATAATACAAAAACAGCTATTGATTTATCAATATGCTCTCCGACCCTGGCCAACGATTTTGACTGGACCATTGATACCGATATTCATGACAGCGACCACTACCCCATCAAATTAACACCGACATTTTCAACTGCGACCGATACCACACCCAGTTTCATCCCCCGCTGGAAAATTTCGAAGGCCGATTGGACAACATTTCAGGAACTTTCACATAGTCAATACAACCCCAACATTTATCCCATGGAAAACATCAACTTAATTACAAATACACTTATCGAAGCAGCATCTACTACAATTCCACTCACAAAGCCTTTTGCAAAATGAAAGCCAGTACATTGGTGGACTCCCGAAATTGCACGTGCCATTGCGGTAAGAAAAAGAGCATTTAGGAATTACCTCAGACACCCCTATCCACAATATTTAATTATACGTAACCATGAACGAGCGAGGACACGCCGCCTTATTCGCGATGCTTGGCGTCATTCATGTCCAGAATATTTAAAACAGCTTACTTTTCGAACACCTTTAACCCAAATCTGGCAATTAATCCGCCGATTGTCCGGACGCACCCCATTTAAATCACTCCTGGCCCTCAAAATCCAAAACATCACCATCACAGATCCAAAAGCAGTAGTAAACACATTAGCGGACACCATGGCTCGGCATAGCTCGGATAACAATTACAGACTCGAATTCTTACAAAATGCACAATCCACTTTCCACACCGATTTAACACAATTCCATTCTGCCAACACTAAAACATACAATGCTCCTTTTCAAATTTCAGAATTGGAGTCAGCCATTTTCTCCGCCGGCAATACTTCCGTAGGGCCCGTCAATTTACATTATTCCTTTTTCAGACATTTACTAGATCACGCCAAACATTGCATTTTGCACACATTTAATGCACTATGGACAACTCACGCCTTCCCCGAAACTTGGAAAGAATCTTTAATTATACCCATCACAAAACCTGGCAAGGACCACAGTAACCCCACTAATTTTCGACCCATTTCACTCACCAGTTGTTTAGGAAAACTTTTCGAACGCATAGTCATCAAAAAACTGAACTGGCACCTGGAAACAAATTCCCTTCTATCTCCATTTCAATGTGGGTTTCGGCGAGGACGCAGCACAATAGATCACCTTATTCGATTAGAAACAGACATCCGCCAAGGCTACAAAAAACATGAACACACAGTCGGAGTATTTCTAGACATCAGCAAAGCTTACGATATGGTTTTCAAACCCGCACTACTTTTCAAAATTCAGCAAATCGGTATAAAAGGACATTTAGCTCATTATTTAGTAGGTTTTTTATCCGTATATTATCATAATCACGTAAATATTATCACGTTTACGCATCGGCCATACTTTTCTTACACGTCGATATATCTACACGGCTTCACCCAGACCTTCATGCCCATCATGCAACACCTATCTTACAGTTACACATATTCTTCTTAACTATCAGAAGTTCCACGGCCCTCGAAAAATACTGACGGACTATTGCCATATACACAACATTCCGTTTTCTCTGCCAACGCTATTGGGGGATAATTATCCATTTCTCCTCAAACTACTTTTCAGTTTTCTCCAACAAACCGACCTGCTCCAGGACTTATAAACTGACTTTTCGAGCACTATAATTTTTATTTTTATCTTTCCGCGGCACGAAATGGCCTGAGGAGGCCGAAGTGCCTAACCTAACAAAATGAAAATGAAAAAAAATTAATTACGCCCTCACTATCATCAGTGTAAATTAAACGTATTACCTGTGTGATTTCGTTAACAATCTGCGCTTGTTCCTCATGATGTCATGTGAAATTACGAAATGTCGACATGGAGGAAATAAACTATGCGGTCTTTAGGCCAGATATCTTTACTGATTATGAGCTTTGGCGCCATTTTGAGTCAACACCAATGCGAACACAAAACCATAATACGAATAATCGAAGCCATATCAAAGAAACTAATAAACAGCAAAGCCGCAGTGACCTTTAACCAGCAATGCATGTTAAACAATCTGCTCCCAAACTACATGAAGATATATATATGTATATATGTATATATATATATATATATATATATATATATATATATATATATATATATATATATATATATATCTACTTGCAGCATAACATTTTCATCACCTTCTCAACTTATCAGTGGGCGGCTCGGCGACGGTGCGCAATTTGTGGGCTAGAAAGTGAGCTAAATATAGATCGAGTGTGGAATGCGATGTCTATTATAATGTACATATATGTATGCTGTCAGTCTAATTCCCGGAATCTGTCACTGATCATGCTGCCGTATACCTATGTTTCAAGGCATAAAGTTAATAAAGTTCATAAAGTGTTAAGGCTTCATAAGGGCACAGAGGCCCATCCGGGTCAAGCGTATCTAGAAAAGTTAACAGAAAAGTACATGCTCACACCCCAATCAATCCATTACCTAAAGTTCCAAGGGAATTATATATCCCAGCCTATCTAGCACCATTTACCTGATATTGCATAACAGACTCAATAATTCCAAACTCCTCCAATCATGCCCCATTGTGCTGCCATAGCCAATCTCATCAGTATCAGATCCTGAACGAAGGTGCTGAATCCACTGCTAGGTACACCCTATATAGTATAATATAATACTAGTAGTATAATATACCCCATACAGCTAGTATAATACTCAATTTATTAGCATGATCAAAAACCTAAGGGTCCTAGTTTCAACAATAACACAGGGACTCCCCCAATTCATCCATGTCTTTCTACCTTACCTATCCAGCCCTATTCACTTGTTCTCATGTAACAACCTTGACTTGAGTGCCCTACCAATAATTTTCAGGCTCCATCCACGCCCGCCTAAAGGGGCCCGTACAGTGTACACCCACTAAGCCTAGATATCACACCATACACCACCCCTTAGAACTCGAAAACAAGATTTTGCAATCTAAAATAGTTGTCCACCCTAATTTTAAATACATTCAATGAGGGACTCCTCACAACATCAGCAGGCAGGCTATTCCACTGATCAACAGTCCTTTGACTGAAGACCTGTTGTTGCTTACCTGTCCTACACCTTAATTTGTGTAACCTGAATTGATGACCCAATGTGATAGTCTAAATAGAAGGGCATCATTCAGATTGACCTGATCTAGCCCTTTAATAATGTTATGCTTTTCAATCATATCACCCCTTAACACGCGCCCTGGAGGGCCTCTGAAAATTACGCGCACAGGAGGGGGGGGCGGATTCCGCCCCCCCCCCTACGATCTCGGCTCCTAGTGAAGCTAGAGGAACGAAATTCGCAGGGTGGATGGGTACGGTAGTGAACTCTATTGTGTAGAAATTTCATGACCTTAGGTCAATATCTTCAAGGTCAAATGAGGTCAAATTTGCAAAATTGTCTGGTATTGCGTGGCTTGGCTTGTCATCGTTATGCATCGCTGTGATTGTATTTAAATGCTCAAAATGGGCATCAATGATGTTTTGGACATTACTAATGATGCAATGCAGATGCTGGACCCAACAGTTGACCTCAGGTCACCTATATAGCACCACTTTATCAGGTCAGTTACCTGTTCCAGTAACCGAAACCGGGCCGCCCGCCCGACTGCCCCGTCGGGCAGCTCGGAGCAATCCGCTTCGTGAAGAAAGGAGTGAAGTACATGAATAAAGTATGGAAACGCAATGACAAACAGTACAAATGACAAAGAGTAGTGCATTTATGACAACATTCCAGTTAATCAAGTTTGGTTCCATTAACCTGTCATGAACTTGACCTTACTTGACCTCGGTGACCTAACATGATCTTGAAACTATATAGCATATCAATATACATCAAACAAGTCGCTGGTGTTGCCAAGAACACTTCCCTTTTGCGAATATACGGGAAGCGCATCAGCGCCGATTTTTGTGGTCTGGCGCTATACATTTTTTTTGACTTTAGCGGCCCCTAACTTGAATTTGTGGCCGATTTCCATTTTTCTTGCTTTAAACGACGCGCCGGTCATTTCTAAGCAGGTACGCAGAAAATCGCGTATATCGACCGGTAAAATCTGCAGTTATTTACGAAAAACCGGAGGGGTGGGCGGATTTCGCCCCCCCTTCCAGTGCGCTTGTTAATGTCCTATACTTGAGTCAGTACATATCTAATGCCATAATTATTTCCCCATATTCTAAGACACCTAGTCCACTGATGATTCTAGTGGCTTTGCGCTGCACTCTTTTTAGCAATATGTATATATTTTGCTAAGTAGGAGCTCCATGCCTGTACAGAATATTCTAAGTGGGGCCGCACATACGCCAAGTACAGCATTTTCATCACTTCTTTGCTCTTATACCTCACACTCCTATTAATGATTCCCAGCATTCTGATTGCCCTACTACTAGCTGAGACACATTGTTTGTCTGCTTTAACCAGCGCACGTCCGGGGGGGCAGATATCTGCCCCCCCCCCCCCCTGCAGTTTTTCCTACTTTGCCGCCATACTAATCGGGTTAGCAAGGCCAAACCTCGCATAACTGCTCATTGGTCTTTTCCGCATATCCTCAGAAATTTTTGACCTTGGGTCATCTCAAGTCAGGTCACCAGGTCATGAGAAGTGACCCAACATCCCTCGGAGTTCTAAGTGGCATCACTCCCACCATAATTGTGTGATTGATTTCAAACTTATATCACGTCATGATCTTATCAAGGACTATAATATGTATATCACCGTTTTTTTGTAGCATTAACCTGAGGTCAGGTCGCGGCCATGGCTTCCCCATTATAGGCCTATGGTAAAATATACAAATGTTTCCTGGTTACATATTTGCTCTCGGAATGACCTCCAACGGTTATGGCGTGTAGTTCAAAGCTATTCTCAATGTTACCGCTGACATTTTTGCTCAGTGACCTCACCAAGGTCAGCTGAGGTCACCTGGAATCACTAGCACATTTCTGCGCATTATATCGCACTGCATTGAGCTGGAAGGCTGAAATTACCATTATTGTGCTTGTATCCCCAAGACGTGTCGATTGATATATTACATGACCTCCGTAGTCTACCCCATGACCTTGACCTGAGGTCATAGTTTCGGTGACCCATCTGTTGATCTGACCTTAAATTACACAGCGTATGTCGATAGCACATTTCAAGGGCTGTCGAATAGCATTTGCAGTTTGTTTCTATCTGTTACAGGTCCTGAGATATGTGCGAATATCTGAGGGTCCCACCCGATCTGGTAGAATTTGACATATGATGACCCAGTGACCTAAATATTGACCTGAGCGAGAAAATGACCGAAATACTTTCGATAGAGCTTGTCACCAGCTATCCATCGACGTTTAGCGTTTGTGGCTACCTAGCATAGTTCTAGAGACCTTAGGGGGGGGCAGACATCTGCCCCCCCGGACATGCGAAGTTGGCGCGGACCGCCGGACGTGCGAGTGTTAAGATCATTTGAAACTAACACAACTAAATCTCTTTCCTCCTCAATAACATCCAATTTCCTATCTCCCATTGTACATCTGAAAGTCTCACCTCCCTACCCAGGATGCATAACCTTATATTTTTCGTAGTTGGAAGACATCTGCCATTGATCAGCCCACTTGTTAGGTCCTCCAAGTTCAGTTGAATATTACTAGATCGCTCACTACTGTTAGCCACTCCTACCAATTTGGTGTCATCAGCAAATTTGATCACCATTTCCCTCAGCCCTATCTCAATTTTATTCCCAAAGATGATAAAGAGAAGTTGCCCGAGAACATTATATTCCAACATATATTCTGGCATTACGCGGAGTAGACAATCTCGTCGTAGTTACCAGTCCGTGGGTGAGAAAAACGAATGTTCTAAAGGCATTGAACGACGAGCCGACAACTGCCCCCTAACTGTCGTCCGCATTGCGTAATCTTCTTGTACCCGCATAGTTACAGCGGTACGATACAGAACTACAAAGATGATTGTCCAATCGGCGTGTTGGGTCAATTTATAATGAGCTAATGTTTTGAGCGTTGATGTGAGTTGTATGTCATAACTAAGAGTATATTCAGATACGTTGGAATGGTAATGGCCGGCACGCCTGTTCCGACATATATTGTGGTGAGCTTTGAAAATGTCTCGACTGGAGTCGTGAGAAGACCCACGACCCCAACCAAGCATATTTCAATGCTCAGAATATCCGTTGGAGTCGTCGCACTGATACGGGGTGCAGGTCATTACTACTTCAACATATTACAATGCCGCCGTACATTCAGCACGTTTTCCGAGAACTACTTTCAGATACCGTGGAAAGCTAATTGAGTCGAATCTGTACATACCCCACCCTCAGCTACGGGACCTGGCAAATCATTTACATGGGAATCCGGCTTTCAAAATCAGCATTTCGCTTCAATATGCAACAGTTCCCGAAATTTGCAGCTCCGTTCTGGGCTAGATCGCTTAGCGCCGTGCTGGTCAATGCCATGCCTGCAGGCAGCCCGGTCCTACCGACCGCCACCACGCCACGAAACGTGGCACCCTCAGACCGCTTAACCGGCGCGAAGGGATCAGGTGTCAGACCGGAGGGGAGGTCTGACAGGTGATCACTCTTTCGAGATATGGCAATGGGCAACCCGCCGGTGAGTTACACACTTGCGGCAGTACAGACGAAATTCGACAGACCGGCTGTGGCAGTCAAAGGGTTAAATGAGAGTGAATGTTAAGAATGGAAGATGGAAATGAAGGAATATTAAGTGGGAGCGTATATGAAGTAGCTATTGGTAGCTAAGGAAAAGTTGGAGCTGTTGGGACTCGACGTACGAACCCAGCCGTCAGAAACCCATCGTTGCCAAGCTTTGACTAATTATATTTACCTAGGCCTTCAATTTGCAAGTCCCATGAGGGCCTCGCTGATGGAGAAGAGGAGGGAAGATAGGAAGAATCCCACTACATAAGATGGTCCAGAAGCTGGACGAAGGCCGGTGACGGACGCAATTCCAACTCCTATGTCTACCCGTAAAACACCATGCTAAGTAGAAACTTTGATGTTAACCAGCACATTTTGTACTGAAAAGAAACATATTTGAATTAGATAGTAGACTGACTCTCCACCTTTTGCTGAAAAATGTAAAATTGTATGCAAAAAACAAACAAAATTGCTTGATTTTCCTCTTCTGTGGAAGTACAGTTTACATCATAAAATGTTGAGATTAGCGATGCTGATGCATTTTAAACCAGATTGTCTTTTAAAAATCTGCTAAGCAACTAAAGAACAATTGTATGGTCATACTGATGTTTGTACACACCACCAATGGCAAAACCACATGCACATGGAGCTTAAGCATGATTAATTCCATTCTCAATTTCCAGTCATTGTCAAACTTGCATGCAAATCATGGTGTTCATTGAGATTGTAGATATACAAACTAGAATTATCTTCAGCAACCTACCCATCACCCCATCAGCTTTATATTTACCAAGGTACCTTCCTACCTACATGCCCAATGACAATGTGCATGCATTCAATATTGATATGGGGAATCCAATCTCAAACTAAACCAACAAAAGCGACGTGTGAGCCAATCTGCCAGCCTATGAAAACATGAGAGAAAAGTCAGCAAGAAGCCGTATAGACACCTCATTATAATTGATATTCCTGAAGAAAGCAATAGGTATTAAGCTATGGCTACACATCACTTCCTAAACAAACCCTATAGAGTCATACAAGAATAGTGTCTGGTAGCGCGCATTAAATGCCACCCACGATACTATTACCTTAGAAGGTACACCAAAGTTCGCCTTCAAGCTTTGGTGACGTAGTTTTTTTCTCTTATATTGCAGAAATTGGTAGCATCAGGCGTGTTTCAATTTCACTGCGCATGAGACAGTGAAAGCATTTTTCAATTTTCAATTTTCAAAGTCTAAAGAACCTAACCCAGCCAAACCCAGCCTATCATAAGTTGATGTGGAATGAAAAATTATTGGTAAATTTGCAGTTTAAGGTGTTTTTTTTTGTTTGAATTTGTCTTCAGAATACCATGTTCATGACGGTGATTAATATGATGGGACCACTTATTTTCGGTACAAATTCATTTTATTTTAATTTGAAGAAAAAATTTGACAAATTTTGCAACTTAAAAAACCTAAACCAACCTACCCTAACGAAACCTAACCCATTTGTGTGCTTTATAGTGACATGTGTGTACAAACTTTTATTGGTTGGTTGGTTGGTTATTTGGGCTTACGGCCGCATTGACTGCGTTGGTCATACAGCGTCCATAAAACTTTCCTTGTTCCCACCTTAAAGCACAATAATACCCAAAAGTTTCCCCCCCCCGACGAGGCACCACCTTTTCGTGGTGGGGGGGATTGAGTGCCCTAAGGACCCGGATTCCCAGTCCATCGGTGAGCCGGCGAGGGGCCAGACTAGGAGTGCCTCACTCGTCCTTCCATCCATACGCTCCCATTCCAATGCCCATCTCATCTCAACATCCATGTCCTTCCACTAGCCCTGCAACACCAACTCTCCCTATTATGAGCAGGTAGGACAACTTCCCCGGTCCTGCCCTCCAGCTCAGTTTTATCGGGGTAGCCGCGCCCCCTCGGCCCGCCTCCCGGGGTTGACGGAGTCCTGGAGGTTGAGGTCCCCCGTCGCACGGTGCTAGTTGTGACGGGGGACCAACACACCTCTTTGGTCCCGATATCCCGGAGGGGCGGGCGGGCCCGCGGGGCCTCACGCGGGCCAAGTGGCCGGTCGCCTCGGGCCGGGGACCTGGGATTCGTTCCAGTGTCTGCCGGCCCGGCCGGCTGGGGTCAAGGGGTGGGCGGCGCTGGATCCTGGTCGGGGTGGTGAGTCTCTCTCTCCCGGCCGGGCGAAGACGCCGCCTGCCCCGTATAGCTCCTCGGGCGCCTGGCGTCCTCCCGTCCGCGGGACCCAGGCGTCCCCCCGTAGGGCCCCTTTGTGGTGGGGCGCCCGAGGAGTAGAAACCAAGAAACTTATATGGCAACTTCCAACACAAAAAACAACCCACCTGCCCCCTCCAGTAGGGGACAGACAACCCGACTTAGGACTCTGAATGTAGTGCATGGAGGGCCCGGCCTCACATCTGGTCTTCCTGCACCTCGTATTATGATCTTAAAATCACTCGAGGAAAATATGAAACTTTCAGCGCTTACCCCGTTCCAAAGGAAGGAAGCTTGTGACAAGCTGGGATCGGTTCTAAGGTGCGAAAAGCTCAGAGACGGTTCGCTTGAAGTTGAATTTAAAACTGCTGAGGATGCAAGGAGGGCGATGGACGCAACAGAAATAACGTACACTAAACGACATGAAACCAGCAGGCGAACAGTCACCGTACGCATCGAGATTCTTCCACACAACACCAAAAATTACTCCAAAGGAGTTATTAACTGCTACGACTTGCGAGATGTTTCGGATGCCGACATTGTGGATGGCCTAACAGAGTGGGGAGTAGTAGAGGCCCGAAGAATTTCAATTAGAAAAGGGAAAGAATTACAGCCAACAAACAACATCATCCTGACTTTTCGCATGACAGATCTTCCGGAGTTTATTTTCGTCGGGTATGTCCGCGTGAAGGTCCGCGTATTTGTACCCAACCCAATGAGGTGTTTCCGGTGCTCCCGTTTTGGTCACACGTCGCAGCATTGTCGAAACCGAGAGACATGTGGGCGATGTGGATCAGCAGAGCATGTGCAAGATAAATGTGAAGCGGAGAGTCCACACTGTTCCAACTGCGGCCCAGGCCAAAAACCCCATACCGTCTATGATCGTTCTTGTCCCATTTTCTTGAGAGAGAAGGAAATAATTGCAATAAAAAGTTTCAAAAAGATAACATTCCGTGAGGCGCGCGAGATCTATGAGGCAGCTCATCCGAGAACATCATATGCTGCAAAGGTGAAGCTGAACTCCAACATTACACAACAGTCTCCGATGCAATCACATACGCACATGAGTGCCTCTCATCTTATAGCTCAACTTAGTGTCATAATGCTTGCCTTTGGTATTGAGTGTACACCGATCAGAGAAAAAGCCTTGTCCTCTCCCCAAACGGTGGTGAGAGAGTCGTCAGCTGCAGACCCTGTAGCGACTCCTCAAGGAGAGTGGGTCCAGGTCCAGCGAGGGAAAAGACATGACCATCCATCCACATCCAAACCCAACCCCTCTCCAGCCACTTCAATCCCTACCCCCAACACTCCCCTCCCTCCCTCCCCCTCGGCCGAACACTCCGTTCCCGCCAGGGAAGATCCCAGGAGCGCTCCGGGACCAGGATTCGAGACACCGACGTCTCAGAGTCGCGTCGAACCGACGACGAGGATGGGGAAGCCCTCCCACATCCAATCCTTACCCACCACCATCGCCAACCCTAAACCTATCCAACCCATCCCTACACCCTCCCGAACTACCCCAACACCCCCACCCCCACCTACCATCTCCGAAGAGAAGGGTGTGGCCTCCGGCCGGGCACCGGTAATTGCACCGTCCACGACCCGACCGCGCCTAGGAATTGATGTCCGCCAAGGGGCTCCCGACATGGGGGCTTCAGGCCGGACATCCCGAGCTGGGTCGAGGGAGACGTCGCCAAATGTAGGAAGACAGGCCCTCGGGGCTTGCCCCCTATCGTCCCCAACTCCACAAGCCAGCTCCCTCCACACCACAGAGACTGGGAGGGTGATGGGCCCACCTCCCACACCCCCCCAGACAGGCGACCAGTCTCGCTGGTCGCCCGCAGCAGGCCGGAAGCGCGTCTCGCCCTGGTCAGTCTCGCCAACCGGCGGGGTCAGTCCGAGAGCGCGAGCGCGCACAGCATCCGACTCGTGGGCCCCGGTTAGTTCTCCATGAACTGACCTGTTTTTAACCCTTTTAGCATAGCTCTCAATACAAGCTGTTTTACAATGGAACTGCAGGGGTTATAGAAGCAGTGCCCATGACTTGCAGGCAGTGCTAAGCAGGGTCTGTCCGGTGGCGTTCTGTCTACAGGAGACTAAGCTGTCGCCGGACACCTCAATCAAGGTGAAATGCTACACCCTCCACCGAAAAGAAATAGCATCTGACACCGTTTCACATGGTGGAGTGCTACTAGGCATCCACCATAGTGTTCCCTCGCATCCACTACTTTTGAACACACGCCTTCAAGCCGTCGCTGCCAGGGTGCACTTTGGTCGGCAAATGATTTCATTATGCAGTATTTACCTGCCCCCTGGAACCCCATTTCCATCTGCCGAGCTGAAGCTTCTTTGCTCTCAGCTCCCCGAGCCGGTTCTAATTCTAGGCGACTTCAACTCACATCATACCGTTTGGGGATGTGAAGATGTCAACGGGCGTGGACGTCTTATGGAGCAGTTTTTACACGATGAGTCGCTGTGTGTCTTGAACACCGGCAACCAGAACCCATTTCAGTATGCCATCTGGACAAACCTCCGCGCTAGACCTCAGTATCTCTAGTCCTCAACTTGTGCAATATTTTAATTGGTCGGTTGACACTGACCCTATGGGAAGTGACCACTTTCCTGTATGGCTGGAATACCGTGACGGTCCTGTCCTTGGACAGAGGCCGCGGCGATGGAATCTTCGCAAAGCAAACTGGAATGATTATACAACACAAATAGAAACAGCTTGCTCTGCTGACGGGCAGGAGAAAATACAGTGCATAGAACAGTTCACATCACTGCTTTTACATTCTGCATCCGCATGCATACCCCGCACCTCCGGTGCCCCCGGCGTACCCCAGTGCCGTGGTGGACAGAGGAATGCGGAGACGCCATCCGCTCAAGGAAACGGGCATATCGCAAATTTAGTAAAAATAGCAACTCTATAAATATGGTTGCCTTTCTGAGGGCCAGGGCCCTGGCACGACGCACTATTCGGGCAGCAAAACAGCTATCATGGCGTAAATATGTGGGCGAAGTAAACAAGCATACCCCGATCACACAGGTGTGGTCCAGAATAAAACGCATTGCAGGCCAGCATTCGTCCGTTCCCCTACCCGTGCTACGCATGGGTCACAGGGACGTGACGAAATCCATAGACGTTGCGAACGAAATTGCCCACTCTTTGTCGGAACGTAGCCAAGGTGGCAATTGGGATCCGCAATTCTTGCGTCACAGATCGCGCTGCGAAATGTCTCCTGTTGACTTTGCCACCACTGACAGCATATCGTATAACAGACCATTCACGATGTCCGAACCGACTTCCGCCGTGGCGAAGCTCAGGAGTGTATGCGAGGGCCCAGACAATATTCACAACGAAATGATAAAACATCTCCCACCATGTGCAATCGAAACACTTCTAAGCATATTCAACCAGCTGTGGCAACAAGGGGACTTCCCTGTAGCCTGGCGAGAAGCATTGGTGATACCAGTGTTGAAGCCTGGCAAAAGTGGACTAGAACCACTCCACTATCGCCCAATAGCCCTCACCTCATGTCTATGCAAGTTAATGGAAAGGCTGGCAACTACCAGATTAACGTGGTTTTTAGAAGTACATGACTTCTTTTCAGATGCACAGTGCGGTTTTAGGAAGAACCGGAGTTCTATCGACCACATTTTGACACTGGACACAGCAGTACGTGTGGCGTTTAAGCAGAAACAGCACGTCGGCGCTGTCTTTTTCGACATAGAAGCAGCGTATGACACGACTTGGCGCCAGGGTATTATTGGAAAAGTACACAGATGCGGTGTCCGGGGATCAATGGGGATCTTTATACATAATTGTATGACTGACCGACATTTCCGTGTTCGTGTTGGCCACCAGATATCCAGAAGATATGTGCAGGAGAATGGCGTACCACAGGGAAGTGTTTTGAGTGTGGCACTGTTCGCCATAATGATCAACGATATTTGCGACGTACTTCCACCCCAACTTGGTCGGTCTCTCTTCGTAGACGATTTTGCCATCTGGTGTAGCACAGCTAGGTTGTCTGCTATGTCGAGACGTCTCCAAATTGCAGTGCAGAAACTCGAAAGGTGGGGTGCAGTGAACGGATTCCGGTTTTCAACACAAAAGACAACCGCAATGCACTTCTGTCGCCGACGTAACTGTGCAGAACTCCGTCTCAAGCTGTACGGGAGCCAAATTCCGATGCCACCTGTGGTGAAGTTCCTTGGAATGACTTTCGATTCACGCCTTAGCTACACGGAACATTTTAAGTCACTTCGTGACAAGTGTTTTAAATCACTCAACATATTAAAGTGTGTTTCTCGCACTAGCTATGGAGCTGACAGGGACTCCCTTATTCTGCTCTACCGCTCACTGATACGCGCTAAGCTAGACTACGCCTGCTTTATCTACGACGGAGCGCGCAACTCCGCCAAACGAACCCTGGACACTGTTCATCACATCGCTATTCGCATCGCGACCGGAGCATTTCGTACTTCGCCCATCGTGAGTCTTTTAGCCGAAGCACACGAGCCACCTCTCTCTCTGCGCAGAGAAAGGTTGGGAATGCGGTATGCCTGCAAGCTCCGCCAGTTTCCCGACCATCCGGCTTTCTCGCATGTATTTTCTCGTCGACTGTCGACTCTTTTCTCTGGGGAACAAAATCTGAGTGTCGCCCCGTTCGGTGTGCGAATTCGAAGACTCCTGCAGGAAAGTCGAGTTAAGCTTCGAGGAATTCGTAGAGTCCAGAACATAGAGACCCCTCCATGGGAGTTGATTACACCGGAGGTGGATGTATCTCTAGCGAAAATCAGAAAATCCGATATCCCTCCAGCAGAATTTCGCGCACTGGCTCTCCAACATATTGGAACATTCAAGGAATGGGTAGCAACATATACTGACGGCTCTCGAACAGAGGATGGCGTTGGTAGCGCTTTTGTTTGCGGATCTGTCGCCCGCTCGTTTTCGCTCCCGACGTACGCATCGGTGTACTCGTCGGAACTTGTCGCTATTACGAAAGCCCTGTGTTATATCGAAGTGTCGGGTGGTGATCGACATGTTATTTTCACCGATTCTTTAAGCAGTCTTATGGCCCTGAACACGTTTTATCCGTCAAACCCCCTTCTGCGGGATATCGTGAGCCGTCTTACCGACATACAACGCCGTGGACGACGAGTTATTCTATGTTGGCTTCCGAGCCACGTTGGCATTTCCGGTAACGAGTTGGCGGATGCTGCGGCGAAACGAGCAGCAAGTGCACCGTGCTCTCGATCACTGCCACTCCCTGCCACGGACCACTACCGAGAGGTGTCCGTCTTTCTCCTAGACAAGTGGCAGGCTATGTGGGATGCGACGCCGGCAAACAAACTACGAACCATCAAACAACGTTTGAGACCATGGAACTCGTCCTGTCGCAAACGTAGACAAGAAGAGGTCACACTATGCCGTCTCCGCATAGGGCACACGCATGCTACTCACGGTTATTTGTTATGTGGTGGCGACAAACCTCTGTGCTCAAGATGTCGTGCACCGCTGACAGTTCGCCACGTTTTAATATCGTGTCCTCATTACACTGACTAGCGTAAACGCCATTTTGGGCATGACCAGGCGTCTTCCCTTGGCGATATTCTATCCGACAGCTCGAACATTGTCCAATCGGGACGATTGATGGACTTCTTATCTGCAGTGTCGTTCTCCGCAATATATACCCCTCGCTGATACACACCGCATGTAAACTGTGTACCACAGTAGAACCAGGTGGACGGCTACCCACGATGTGAAGGTTGATGCTGCACTTTGTTAACTCCAATAGTTATGGGCGCAAAATGACCTCGGTAGTCGATGCGCCCTAAAACCAAAATAACTAACTAACCCAAAAGTTTCCCAACACAATTTATAAACATGTTCACAAAAAAGATAATTTTGTCTTCAAAAGCACCTTAGGTTAGGTTAGGCTGGGTTAGGTTTCTTTTTTAAGGTTGAGAATTTTCAGAAAATAAATTAATTGACTTCTTTTTTTTTGTATTTTTGTTCTCAAACGATAGGTTAGGCTAGGTTAGGTTAGGTTTTGTTGCATTTTTCAAAACATTTATGTTTGTGCTATGTTACCGAACTCAAAGCCCTTTTTGGCATTATTTTGCTCACAACCTGAAAAGTAAGCATTTGCACAGAAAATAAGTGGGTCCAATCATCTTAGTCACCTTCATAAACATGGTATTCTGCAGAAAATAAAAAAGAGAAAAAAAGAAGACCTTAAACTGCAAAGTTACCAAATAATTCGCACTTTTGGGGGGAAACTTTTTGGAAATTTTTTGAAAAGTTGTCCAGCTTGAAAAGCCTAAACTAACCTAACTTAACCAAACCTAACCCATTTGTTTGCTATATGGAGGCAAATGGGTGTAAAAACTTGTCTTGTTACAACCTTAAAGCACAATAATACCGGTTTGGCTAGGTTAAGCTTGTTTAGTTGTTTAACTTGGAAAAATTCAAATATTTTCAAAAATAAAATAAAATCGGAAGTTTTCCTTCAAAAGCAGCTGACGTTAGGCTCGGTTAGGTTGGGTTCGGTTGTTAAATTTAGAAAATCTTCAGAATATATATTGCTTAATTTTTGTTTCTAATTTTTTATCCAAAGGGAGGTTAGGATATGCTAGATTAGGTTATGTTGGTTATGGCTATTAGGCTATGGTATGGATTCACTAATGAGTGAATCCATACCATTCCCACTGGAGTATAAAAGCTACATCATAACCTTACTTCTATAACGTATATCACAAGAACCCATCTCGATTCTACTGCTCACTCATGACACCATAGAAGTCAATTAATGCAAGTGTTACTTCATTACCTGCATTGCTAATGTAAACAGAAAGAAGTCCTTTGAACCATATGCAAATGGAGCAGCACCTTCACAGTGCTGCTCCATCCACATCCAACTCCAACCCTGACCAAACTTCAGGAGCGCATCCGTCTCCAAAGCACCCTGCGGAAGAAGGTATGAATTGCAGCAAAAGTACTATGATCTGAATTTCATGGTATCCCTGTTGCCTGATAGTCCATCCTTGCCTATCCATGTAGGAGATGTTTGACTTTCCTCAAACTGTCTGGAGAACTTGGGAGTTGAAATCACTTGTGAGTGATGAAGCAGATGAGTTATTCCTGTATGCTTATGCTGCATATTTGCATGGCACAGTGGCATGCCGAATGGGGAGGGGACATTGTGGGCAGTTTCCTCTCTGACAGGTTGTGGGGCCCCCAAGAATCGCGTCGAGCTCCCGAAAAAAATTGCGCCAGTCTCCTTAAAAATCCCGTTTAGGCCCCCAATAATCGTACCGGGGCCCCGAAAAATCACATTGGGGGCTAAAAAGTCGCGCAGGGAATTCTGAAAAGGACGCTGGGGCCTAAAAAGTTCCCGCTTGGGCCCTTGAAAATCACGCTAGGGGCTAAAAAGAGTCGTGCTGGGGCTCAAGAAAATCACGACGGAGTCCACTAACGGCCGGGCCCGGGGCCCCGGAAAGTCACGCTGAACCTAGGGGTACGAAGAATTATCGTCCGGGTCCCTGACAATCACGCTAGGGGCATGACATGTCGCACCGGGGCTCCAAAAGTATCATTATGATCACCCAGCAAATGAAGCCGGGGAACGAAAAACAGTCTCGACATGGAAAATCACTCTGGTTTCAAATAACCGCTCCAAAAGCCCACAAAACGTGTTGGGCCCCCAAAAACGTGTCCTAACCACTAAAGCTCGCGCTTGAGATCCGAACAAGTGACCACGGGGCCCCCAAATATCGCGTTCGGAACCAAAAATTCCGTCGGTAGTCCCAAAATGTAATGTGGGTAATCCAAAGCGTACCGAGTTTCGCAAAAAGCGACAGGGCATTCAAATATGCGCTGGAGCTCGAAATAAACACACCGGGAGCGTTCAATAAAAACATAACGGAGGCCCTCAAGGCACACCCGGGTCATGAGACCACACGGGGCCTCAAAAACAGGCTGGGCCCTCAAAAAGGGAATTGATCATAAACAAGGAACAAACAGACCGGGCACTAAATAAACACATCGGCGTCTTCGAAAATGCGCCGATACCTAAAAAATATCATCGGTGTATAAAACAGCAACAAAGCTGTAAAAAAGAGCCCGGTCTCAAACATGTGCCGAGCCCCGAACACAAATTGACTGGAGCCCTAAAACACATCCATAGAAGAAGACAAACGAAACGGGTAAAAAAACGAACACCTAGCTAGGGTCACGGCTCGGTAGCCAATATGGGAGCTTATTTAACCAAAGAGATGAGGTGCATCAAAGGTCAGTGTGTCTCCGGATTTCTTAATCACGAGAAAATGTGGGAAGAAGAGAACTAATACATCGAATTGAATTGATCGAGTTTTTTTTCCAGTGAGCCGCATTACCAAGCATTCCACATGTCAAATGTGGCGCAAGACTATCACGTGACAGTAATTAGCAAAACGTGGGAGACCGAGCAGAAACCGGAGAACCGCACGTGGAGTGGCGAATGCGTCGACTGCGCAAGGCGGGTGTACACGTGCATGAACGTTGGCGTTTTGGCGACCGGGCGTTATTAATTGGAATGCCTGATATTTGAAAATTTTACATTTTTGAGTGATTTGTCCAGGTGTAATTTTAGCAGTGTGAGGTGACTTTTCAAGGGATACGAAAAGAAAAACCTTCAAACAGGATGGGGAGTAGTTAGGGTTGAAATCCAGTGATTTAGAAATAATGGTGGTAGATTTGGCCCCCTCCACAGGACAGTTAATTTGGTCACTAGTTATTCTATAACAAAAATATAAAGAACCACCTTTGAATTTTTGTTCGTGGAAAGCTGGGGACTTTTTTAATGGGGGAAGGTGGGCACCTTCCAAATCAGTTTGCCTCCTCTCGCAAATCCTCGGTACGCCACTGCCATGGCATGACATTATTTGACCTGTTGATAGCTATAATCCGCCGCAATGGACGGTGTACTCCGCGGCCCCGGTCCGTTACAATGGACGGTGTACTCCACGGCCCTGATCCGCCACAGTGGTCGGCTTGCTCGGCGACCCTGATCCACCACAGTAGATGATGTACTCCGCGATCCTGATCCACCGCAGTGGATGCTATGCTTCGCGGCCCTAGTCCGTCATAGTAGGTGTGCCCCACGGCCCCGGTCCACCACAGTGCACGGTGTACTTCGCGACCCTGGTTTGCCACAGTTGATGTACTCCGCGGCCCTGGTCCGCCACAGTGAACGGTGTGCTCCGCGGCTCCGGTCCGTTACGGTGAACCATGTGCTCCGCGGCACCGGTCCCACAGAGTGGATGGTGTGCTTCGCGGCTCTGGTCCGCCATAGTAGGTGTGCCCCACAGCCCGGGTCCGCCACAGTGGACGGTGTGCTCTGTGACCCTGGCCCGCCACAGTGGACGTCAGGTCGAAACAAACGGGCTTTTCCTGGATTTTGTCATCCATAGCATTATCCTCTTCACAAAATTATCCTCCATGTTGTTTCCTCCATGTGTTTTCAATTTGGACGTCTGATGGTGTTGTTCGACAATTAATTGCCTCGTGGTAAAGTGCTCAAGATTCACCTGAAGCTTCAAAGTGAGATTCTGATGCCAAAGTTTGAGGGAAAATATCCTCTCCGTATTCCATCACTGAGAAATTGTCCCCTCCTCATCCAGGATTGCAAAGTATAAATCCAACCCTGGTAGACGGTGCGTTCTCCACGGCCCTGGTCAGTCACAGTGAACGGTGTGGGATTAGTCACGGCTTTGCATCATCTTTCCGAGCAGTTTTGTGTGCATTGGTTGTCACTTTCTCCGCATTCTACCGTTCACCTTACCATTAATAGGTACCAATGTCACCCATGCATTAATATTTCCCAATTCGTCACAGCCATTGAATCTGATTGAGACACAGCTGCTCTTGTGTGCATTTCGATCGATGGATATTGATGCCATCAGAAAAGAAAATTTTGTCAGCAGCGAGACTGACTTACTTCCACTAGGGTAATGATTACAGGTACTGACAGCAGCGCGGCCAGCAATGCTTTTCGGTGCGGCACCCTTCTGGCCTTATTCGTGTCCCTCGCACCTATATGAAGACTCCTTACGCCTGCCATGTGTTTCTAGTGTCCGACATTTGGCACCTCTTTATATTTGCTCTTTATATGCTTTATATCTGCTTTATATAATAAGGTCCGGAAACACGAAGTCGGGTCATCTCGGATCATTGTTTGTTCACACAATGTCATGGTGTACTATTTCGGTGGCCTAAAACCGAATTAAAATTTCAATTGACAAGGAACAGTAACATTCGGCATAAAACGACATTGCGGGCGCAATGTCGCCAAGGCAGCGGACGCGCACAAAAATCCCAACTCCACACACAAGACGGCAGTGTAGTATATCCATAATACTTGACCTGACCTAACACCATTGACCTTGTCACATATTTGAAAGCAGAATGTCTATATCATTCTTATATCATGTTCTGCACGAAAAGTTTTCCCCTTACTGCGATAAGAAGAGATAATTTGACCTGACCTCCGTTTAGTAATCTTAACCTTGATTGAAATTTTGGGAAAGCAGAGTTATTTGATTTGATGAAAGAACAGTATGATCTAGATTTGGTGCTGCTATGCTGCAATTACTGCGAATGGTGGCATTTTGGAGATATTGGAATATTATCCTCCTTGGTCCATCCCAAGTCAATTTCAAGGGGAATTAGAAATCAAATTGGTGAATGAGGTCAAGAAGGCAAATATGGTGGGGTCCAAGCGCCACCAAAGATATATAAAAATCCGCACTACCTTTTGGAAGGAAAGCATTACAAGTACTAACAGGGTTGCAGTGAAAATGCTCCTGTTGCGACACACCTGGTGCGGGGCCCATTCCAATTCCACCGAGTTGAAAACTTTTGAATTTTGACATTAGTCTTACTTTCCGAAGTTTTGTACTTTTTATTTCCGACTCTAGCAAAGAAACCATTCGAGCCGACACATTCATTTCAAAACCGTCGGATGGCACTTCTGAGAATCTCCTGGGCTGACCTTTTCGGACTCTTTGGCCGTGACCGGAAAGGCATGTACCCGGTGTGTCCTACTCTTGCTCTTGGCTGCGCCATTGGGTACGGGTAGGGTTTTTAGACTGTTGTAAAAAAAATAGTAGGACGATTGCGCTGATTGATGTCTGTGATCCGTTGTGCATTTTAATTTGCTTGGGGTCGTGTGTGGTGACTGACTAGACTTGGCGATCACGATGACTACATCAATGCACATGTTTGATCAGAGGACATTGTTTTCGATTTATATGCTTTTGTGGAAGCTGTACCCCCTCCCCGACCCTGAACCCGCCCAACCAAAACTTTGGCTTCGCACATCCCTAATGTTAGGCACCAAGGAAATAGCTTCACCCATCGTCATCACAGTTCATGCCTGCTGTGCTCCGATGCTCCATCAAGGCCGGTGTGTTTTAGCCTGCATATGGGCGCAGAAATATTTTATTTAAGCCGGTGTGTGTTTGTTGGTGTGTGGAGTGAGGGGTGGGTGACGTTGACGACGACGACGACGACGATGACGATGACGATGACGATGACGATGACGATGACGATGACGATGACGACGACGATGACGACGATGACGATGACGACGATGACGATGACGACGACGACGATGACGATGACGATGACGATGACGATGACGATGACGATGACGATGACGATGACGATGACGATGACGATGACGATGACGATGACGATGACGATGACGATGACGATGACGATGACGATGACGATGACGATGACGATGACGATGACGATGACGATGGCGATGACGATGACGATGACGATGACGATGACGATGACGATGACGATGACGATGACGATGACGATGACGATGACGATGACGATGACGATGACGATGACGATGACGATGACGATGACGATGACGATGACGATGACGATGACGATGACGATGACGATGACGATGACGATGACGATGACGATGACGATGACGATGACGATGACGATGACGATGACGATGACGATGACGATGACGATGACGATGGACCCGAGTCCACTGTATGACACTGTAGTCGCATGCTATGACTGCTATGCTAAGTTTGTATGTTGACATGTGCTGTGTACTGCTCTTTTGCTTATGTGACTTCACCTGTTACTGGGCGATTTTGCCCGTTGGCGAGAATGCTGAATAAACATAAGCATACACATCGTCAAATTAAAAAATCAGAATTATTGAGGTCTGAAAATATAGTGGGCGAAATCCGATGAGTTTTGGTTGGGGATGAGGGATGGGTTAAGTATGTTGACACTTCGCCCCCCCGCCCCAAATGTTTTTTTTTCTCAAAAATCGACACCCCTGCTCCAGACCCTAATCAGGCCGGCTACTTGACAGACAAGATTCCTAAGCAAACTTCTACTCTGAGACCAGGATCAGACGACAATAGCGACGAAGATCATCACAGCAACTACCAGACCGAAGACAATCGAGACGAACAGCCTACAGGACAGACTTAACCAGACCCCCTCCCATACCAGACCTAACCAGACATCCTCCCCCACTACTAGATCGACACGGCCAGACCCCCCCCCCCTACCAGGCCGACCCAACCAGAATAACCCCCTCCTACCAGACCAATCCGACGAGAGACCCCGCCCCCGACCCCTGCCGCCCCTCATGACCATGAGTCATGATTATACTGCCAGCTCTGGTGTGTGATCATGGCTTGTCGGCCACCGAACACTGGGCACAACACACTCAGGGTCGAGCTGGATCGGCTGCAGTTTATCACCCATGTATGTCCATTACCCACGTCTGTCCACTACCCACCCACATTACCCACGTCTGTCCATTACCCTCACATCATCTCAAGCTGGGAGGAGAGGATATGGCTGCATTATCCCCCTTGGATCCGCCCATGTTGCTCACGTCATCTCAGCCGACATTGCCAACCTTGTGTCAGGCGGGATATGCCGATGCAACAGCAAGGGCGTATCCAGGGGTGAGGAACAAGGGCGGTCCGCCCACTAAGGCACTGAAGGCAGTGCCTCACCTGAGTAGAGCTGAAAGATCTTTTATATTATTTTCGTACATAGCGTTGCTCTTATCCACTGGAAAATCACAAAATGAAAAAGTGGACATGAAACATTCATTGGTGATTCGTAATTATCGTGAAAATTTAAGTTCAGATTTGCATATTCCATTTGGAACAGCTCTATCACTAATCTGAAATACATGTGTGTGTGTGTGTGTGTGTGTGTGAGTTTGGCCAGCCTGCCACCGTGTGGTGGTATGAGTGAGGCAGGCAAGCCTTAACCAAATGTTGCCATATTTCGGCGCTTTCGTTTCATACGAAGCGCAGGGTATACAGCCTTCGCAAGATGAACTAAATCGTTTCTGTGGAGTGCATTGTACCGTCAGAGGAAATTGTGCGCATGTTCACTTTCGGGCTACATGGGAACATGTCTCACATAAAAAGTTTCCACTGATTCCTGAAATTAATGGATTGTGCGACATTGTGGGGTAGGAGCAAGTTTCCTACCTGCATAGCTGGGTAGAAGAGGTGAGAAATTCTGCTCAACTAAGAACGTTCAAGAACGGTGGGCTAAGACTGGGCTTTGATGTGGTCCTCAGCTACCTCCCCCTCCCCGAACAGCCTGCTTTGGAGCAGAATTGGTCTATGGTACACAATGTATGCAAAATTAGAAACATTTGATGCCAAATTTAAGGAGTTAGAAACTTGTGAAAAATATTAAAACGAATCTGAGAATTAGTTTTGCTTGGCACCACTGGGCAACTCAAAACTAGCTCTGGACCTTCCAATGCATCAAATTCGTACTGGTATGTTAAACTGGTCCCAATTCAAAGCCAGGCTTAGTCTTACCAAATGTTTGGTTGATCTTTGGGCTCATAATATTCCTGATGTTCTGCATAGTTGGTAGGCAAGTGCCCATGCCTGGAGACCCCAGGTTGATATGGGGTCTGGACCCCCTGGTTTGGTACCGTGCTAATGCTGGTTTGTCATTTTCAATGTTTATTGTGAAAATATTCCTTGCAAATATGAACTTGGATCCCTTCATTTTGTGAGAGATCTCCAGCCCTGCAAGTGACAAGGGAGTTTGGTAAGGAGAGTGGAAGGAGATGTTGGCAATATCTAAATGTGACCAGCTATGACTAAATTGAATAATTGGTTGGCAAATGTAGAATTTTTGTTGGTGTATTTTTTCCAATGATGGTGTCCCATGATATTCTTTAGTGAGTCTGAACCCCTCAATGAACGTAAATTTGTATATTATTATACACTTGTATCCTTAGTAGATGAACCAATGCATTTCCGATTCTTGGAAATGTATAGTTTTTGCTTGGGTAAAAAATTGATTGGATTTTCCTTAAATTCCTCTCTGTGGTGTGCTATTTGTATTTGCGAGATTTAACAAACCGATTCCATAAAATGGATTAATATTTTGTTTGTGTCAGAATACAGTCGGATACATTTCACGAACATGGGCAAAAATGAAAGCGGCAAGACAACAGTATACAGGGGAAAACCGAACACCTGAAGTCAATTTATAAGATGTTGTTCAGCATCGCGACGAACTCGCCCCGTGTCCGAGAAGCGGAAGTGGCCGGCGGCAGTAGGTTCCAGGCCGAGGCTGCCCGGAAGGAGAAGGTTCTGCGTGACATGCTGAGGCGGAAAGGTGGTGGCTCCAGTGCCCCAGCCACCGTCGCACGAGTGGAGCGCCGGGAGACATCCGACCGCCGGCGGAACAGAGCACGGATCGCCTCGGGGGCTCGCGGATCATTCAGGGCTCTGAACACGGCGATGTTGTCGCGGTGAGTGATGAGGTCACGGACACTGCGCCAGCCCAGCGTTGCCACTGTCGGCGAGATATGGTCACGACGACGAGCCCCTACGACGATCCTAGCCCCGAAATTGATCGCCTTCTGCACTCGTCCAAGGTGACATTGGGCAGCCCCGCCCCATACAGTGAGGCAGTATAGGATGTATGGAAAGACGTGAGACTGAATTAGGAGTTTGCGTGCTTCGGGTGTGAGATGGTGACGGATATTGTGGAGACAGAACAAGGTGGAGTTGCACTTTTTGACAACGTGGGATATGTGCTCCTCCCAGGATAGGGTGCGGTCAATGATGACTCCCAGCATCTTCACGAATGGCGAGGGGGTTAGGACGTGACTGCCAACGTTGAGTTGGTAGGATGTGGCTTTTTTTAGGGATTGGGTCGTGCCGACAAGCAGTAGGGTAGTTTTGGTGGGGTTCATCTTCAAGGAGTTGGATGTGAAGTAAGACTGAATAGCAAGGATGGTGTTCTCCTGTCGGGATTTAAGAACGGGTAATTCATCAGGATGTGCAGAGTCTAGCAGCTGGGTGTCGTCGGCATATGATATCAGACGTCCGTATGGAAGGTATGCTGGCAGGTCATTCATGAAGATGCTGAACAGCAAGGGACCAACCAGGGATCCCTGAGGAACACCATGGGATAGCGGAAGGGATAGAGAGCCGCCCCTCACCACCTGCCGCCGGTCAGTAAGGTAGCTGTCAAACCACCTCGGGTCGACGCCGTACCACTGCAGCTTCCGCAGGAGGATATCATGGTCGACGCTGTCGAATGCTTTGCTTAGGTCGATTGAGATGACCGAAGCGATGTGACCAGTGTCGACACGACGTGTAATCCACTCGACAGCGTCGACCAGGGCGTCCTCCGTCGAATGGCATGGCCTGTATGCATACTGGGAGGAGGAAAGAATGTGATTAGTGACTAGATAAGAGGACAGCTGGATACATACTACTTTTTCACATAACTTGGATAAGACTGGCAAAATAGAGATTGGACGAAAGTTACTGGCGACATCGCGAGGCCCAGATTTGTGAAGTGGAACAACCGAAGCAGTTTTCCACGAGGTAGGGAACACGCAGGAGACTACAGAAGTGTTAATGATGTGAAGCTATGCTTCTGTAGAATGGACAATGTAGCCATACCCGTTTTAGGAAATGTTGATGATGATTCATGCAAGAGAACTTGTTAGTATTGTGCTTTAAAGTACTCACAGGACATGCTTCACACATGTTGCCTCCAGAAAGCAAACGAAGGGGTTAGGCTTGGCTATGTTAGGTGTTTTTCATTTGAAAGGTTTTATTTTAAATTGAAAAGTAATCGGTTGGATTGGGTTTTTATGTTTTCAATTTGGGGAAAAAACATTTTCCAATTTCTTGTGAGAAATCATGTTCTTTTTTAATTAATGTTAGGCTAGGTTAGGAAATTGGTTTCTTACATTTATTTTTACACCTTATTTGTATGCTATGTTACCTAACTCAGCCACTTTCTTTCTGTAATTTTCCTTGCCAGCTGAAAAGTAAGCGTTTGGGGAGAAAATGAGTGGTCACACTAGCTTCATCACTTTCATAAATGTTATATTGGGGAAAATCTAAGAGTTCAAAAAATACCTTACAGCACAATTGTATGGATATTTTGTGTGTGAAAAGCATTCATTCAAAAGCTTGTTTTATGTACAGCTACTACCTTGTTTCAAGTCTGTTTCATGCTTACCAAAGTAGATTAAATGGAGTAACTTGGGATTACTATTGGCATGGTAGCTTTTTAGAATCATTGAGATAGGCAACTTTTACCTGAGGCAAACAATCTATGGAAAGATGGGTGGCATTCCAAATTGAATAAATATACATGATAAACATCATAATTTATTGAAGTAAATTTAGAGAAAGGACACTGAAGGCAAATATAAAACTATTGTTTCCAGATATTTCCGAGACAGCCGAGGTGTGTCAAGGGATATCCCCACCTTTTCCTGTGGGTGCAGTCAGGGATTTATCAGGGCCTCCTGTTTCTAAGAGGGGCTTTTGCTCCCCTCAGTCTCTCCGTTGGCTGTGCTGTTCTGTTATTCAGTGCACTTCATTCGTATTTAGCTCTCTCCAATTAGTGACTGTATGTTATGGCATAGCCTAGGAAGTTATGCTTCACCTATCATGTCAGTTCCTGGTACCAAATAAAGTTCCAATTCCATGTGTATCTATTTGTGTGCCTTACACCATGAATTTGGTGGCCTTCATAGAACAGCCTTGCAAATAAAGACCATCATCAATCATGAAAAATTCCACTGATACAATCCTTCAAACTTCATTTTCTTCTCCGTCATATGAGGAAAAATTATTTGCCATCAAGAAACAACTAAGGAGAACAGTGCTGCTTTGGAAAGGCCAGGTGAGTCCCATGGTTTTCAAGGCATTTCGTTATCTTTTGACTTTGGAATGATATTTAACTCATGTTTGCATAACATTTCATAGCATATTTTTTGTACTCTACAAACGGAGTTGAAATACAATGGAGCTGTTGAAAATGTTTGCCGACTTGATGGATGTCAGGAATATTGTTTGCAAGAAGCTAACCTCGGTAACATCGCCTTTAGTGTGTTAATGCATTGCTTTATCTCTCCCCCATTGTGATGGTGGTCACATGTGGAACCGAAATGTCTCGAAAAAGTGTTGTTAAATTCCGAAGGTGACTTTTTGGGGAGGGTGAGAGGGGGGGGGAGGGAGGAACTCCGCAACTCCCGACTTTTGAGAACCGGAAAAATAGGGTGGCAGAAATACGATGAGTTTTTTTGGGGAGAGGAGGTGGTGCAGTGGTTACTCTACCTCACCCCATTTCGGTACCTCGGACCGCCACTGAGTGGTCATATTCATATGCACAACCGAAATGTCTCGAAAGTGTTCCTAACGTCCGATGGGGATTTTTTTTTGTGTGGGGGGAAACAATTCCGAATTTTGGGAACCGGAAAATAGAGTGGCCGAACTCCGATTTTTTTTGGGGATGGGGGTGGGGGTGCAGTGGTGACTGCCTCACCAGATTTCGGTACCTCGGACCGCCCCTGGTGAGGATATACGGCTATGCCACCGAAATGCCAAAATGTAGGGGATAAAACGTCTGTTTGCTTCTACAAACGATACATCACGTTACTGTTTTATCGCATTTCCCTACCACGAATACGCAGCAAGAGCAATCTTCACGCAGAATTCCTTAAATCAAATATGTAGTTTATGGCTGTAACATTACTAAATGTTTCCGTTCCCCGAAGTTCCAAAGACCTCCATCCAAATGACGTCATCCAAACTCAGTGGATACTCCAAGCCTACCAAACCAGCTTCTGCATGTGATCCTAAGATGTGGCGTATACCTACGCATAGTCTCTCCTCTTGTCTTGTCTTGTTGGTGAGATCATACTTATTGAAGGTGTTGAATACAGCATGAATCATCTACCATGCTGTTCTATCCTACATTTGCCATACCGGTGATATACTGCGAAATCCGTTTTATTTCTATGTATTGAGCAATCATGTCTGTCCCTCACAAACCTTCATCGATAATGTTACAACCAAAATCTTTTTTGGTATCTTGCGGTTAATCTACGAGACTTTAAAAAAAGCGCTTCCATATTAACCATCCAGAGTGCGTAGTCGTAACATAGGCTGAGGCAGTGGATGTAAAGTTGGACTGAATGAATGTTGCCATGCACTACAATTTCATGCTTGGCTCATAAGTCTACAAGACAAAATCCTGAGACACCAAAACCAAACAACCCAAATCGGTTGAGCTTTTTTCCGTATCGGTCATTTTCTAAATTTATCCGCCCGTCATTTTGTTCCCAAAGCGGGCTCTGCGGTACTTGGTAGCTTGTTGAGAGGAAATATTATTCGGCAAGTTATGTCAGGAGCCAGGGGTGGAACTTTATATGCTTTTGGGAGGGTTCCCTCCAAAAACAAGCCAGCATAAACCTCCAACAATCTTGGATTTCAACATGGGACCGTGTGGAGTGTCACCCTCCCACCAACCGATTCATGTCTGCCAATTGCTACCATACAGCCCTGCCAATTATTTTAGAAAGGTTCTGCGCCTGTCAGGAGCAGTAAATCCCGTGGCAGTCACACATGTCGCTTGGCAATAATTCTGAACACGAGTCTTATCGGAAGTGCATCTGATTTTATTGTTCAGTAAAAGCTGCAATCAATGCGTCGGCATCACACCATCTGCAACATTGCGTCTGTATTATACAGCATGTAATCAATGTGTCTGTATTATACAATCTGTAGCATCCTAATAATGCCGCGTGCCAGGGATGTCCTGTGTGGTGACGCATGTAGCAGTAATATCGCGTAGCATAATGATGTTCAGCAGTGATGCCGTGTAGCATAGTACTGTGTAGAAGTAATGTCGGGAACAGTAGTCCGCAGCAGTAATGTCACATGGTAGAAATGCCGTGTATAAGTAATATCGGTAGTAGCAATGGTAAACAGTAATAAGTCTGCGGCAAAAGCACGGCACCGTCTTGTCACTGGAGTTGCTGATGGACGGGCTGGCTTCGGGGCAAATGGTGGGGAGGGGGACGTAGTAATGACGTGGTCGGCAATTGCAGTGTTCGCAGCGGCAATTACGGCAATTACGCCGACCGCCATCAGTGGCCAACCGCACAGTTAGCGCCGACTATGACAGCCTGAAATGGCCGACCTCACCGTTCTCTGCCAGCGGAGAGAACAGTGTCGGACTATCACTGCTCCCGTCTCAGAAGTGCCCCTGCCCATGCTGGATCTACCACTTCCCCCTCTCCAGAGGTCCCTCTGTGGCTAGGATAACAGTGCTCTCGCAGCAGAAGTCTGTCGGTTGGGACAAAGGTTCCGGACCTGTCATCGACCCTCTCACACCGGAAGTGGCTCTGCCAGTAGAGACAACAGTCCCGTGCCTATCGTCGGCCAACCCCACACCGGAAGTGGCTGTGTCAGTAGAGACAACAGTCCCGGGCCTATCGCCTGCCAACCCCACACCGGAAGTGGCTCTGTCAGTAGAGACAACAGTCCCGGGCCTGTCGTCGGCCAACCCCACACCGGAAGTGGATCTGCCAGTAGAGACAACATTCCCGGGCCTATCGCCTGCCAATCCCACACCAGAAGTGGCTCTGTCAGTAAAGACAACAGTCCCGGGCCTATCGTCGGCCAACCACACACCGGAAGTGGCTCTGTCAGTAGAGACAACAGCTCCGGGCCTATCGCCTGCCAACCCCACACCTGAAGTGGTTCTGTCAGTAGAGACAACAGTCCCGGGCCTATCGTCGGCCAACCCCACACCGGAAGTGACTCTGTCAGTAGAGACAACAGTCCCGGGCCTATCGTCGGCGAACCCCACACCGGAAGTGGCTGTGTCAGTAGAGACAACAGTCCCGGGCCTATCGTCGGCGAACTCCACACCGGAAGTGGCTCTGCCAGTAGAGACAACAGTCACGGGCCTATCGTCGGCAAGCCCCACACCGGAAGTGGCTCTGCCAGTAGAGACAACAGTCACGGGCCTATCGTCGGCCAACCCCACACCGAAAGTGGCTCTGTCAGTAGAGACAACAGTCCCGGGCCTATCGTCGGCCAACCCCACACGAAAGTGGCTCTGTCAGTAGAGACAACAGTCCCGGGCCTATCGCCTGCCAACCCCACACCGGAAGTGGCTCTGTCAGTAGAGACAACAGTCCCGGGCCTATCGTCGGCCAACCACACACCGGAAGTGGCTCTGTCAGTAGAGACAACAGCTCCGGGCCTATCGCCTGCCAACCCCACACCGGAAGTGGCTCTGTCAGTAGAGACAACAGCTCCGGGCCTATCGTCGGCCAACCACACACCGGAAGTGGCTCTGTCAGTAGAGACAACAGTCCAGACCGACCGGACAGACAACAGACCGGCGCCAGCGCCAGCAATCAATGTAGCGAGGAGCAATACCACCGATCGCACAGCAGATCGTGCGGAGCCCGTGACGTCTCGATGGCCCAATAGTTGGTTGGTTGGTTATTTGGGTTTAGGGGTGCATCGACTGCGTTGATCATATAGCGTCCATCGATGGCCCAATAAACACTCGCTCTTGACTTGTGGCGTTAGCTGTTATCGGCTGTTTGTGCACGGTTCAATTTGAATGCAGGGGCGAATAATCGTCAGTTGCGAGCTTGCGGCCTCATGTTCGCAGTCGTGAAGATATTTGCGTGTACCTCATCCACCATGCTGTACTGGGTGCCGTTCACCATGCTGTACTGGGTGCCGTCCACCATGCTGTACTGGGTGCCGTCCACCATGCTGTACTGGGTGCCGTCCACAATGCTGTACTGGGTGCCGTCCACCATGCTGTACTGGGTGTAGACGTGTATCTCGTCCACGTGCTAGCAAGTGCGCATGAAAAGCTTTCAACCGGTGAATTTCGCTCCAGCAAACCCGGCCATCCATCGATGCAATGATCTGGTTGAGAAGGCCGAAAATTATGTTTGATCCTGTTTCAGGGCAGCATTGATTGCAGAAAAAATAATTTTCGATGGGGAAAATCTAAAGGTATCGTGGGTATCACAACAGTTGGGGCGATGAGTGCCTCCCACTTTTCATACAAATGGGGACTGACAGGGACCTGGACGAGATGCGAAGCAGAGCCTGTTTTACGAGTCACGACACTTGTCACTCTTCGCGATGGCTGACCCTGGCATGTGGCAGGTGCCAGTGATCAATGAAATTGTATGCGGTGCATGGATCCGGGTAATGCAGACAACGCGTGTCGTCACTTTTTGCCGATTACCGGCACCTGACCCAATCGTAAAAAAGATAAGCCATAAAGTCATAGTGTTAAGGCTTAATAAGAGCCACAGGTGCCCATCTGGGTTAAGCCTATCTAGAAAAGGTACTATAAATGTACATACTCTCACCCCAATCAATGCCTTATCTCAAGTTCCTAGGAAGCCATATATCCGAGCCTATCTAGCACCATTCACTTGCTATTGCATAACACACTCAACAATTACAAACTCCTCCCATCATACCCATTGTGCTACCATAGACAATCTCATCAGTATCACATCCCGAAGGAAGGTGCTGAATCCACTGCAAGGCAGACTTGTGCTTGACTCGAGTTGAATGGAGAATCGACTCATGAATCAATCGTTTTTGGATGAGTCGAGAGTTGAATCGATTCTTTTCCCCGAAACATATATTGAGTCGCGAGTTGAATCACATCTTTCTTTTTTTAAACTGAGTTGAATCACGAGTCAATCACTTGAGTCACAATGAGTCATTTGAGTCTTGTGACTCAAATGCAAGTTATGAACAAATAATATAAAGCATGTATCTTTGTGAATAGTATGCCATGACACAAAGTAGGGAGTAAAAACACGGTATAATTATTCATGCTTAGCATTACAGTTGTTAACTTATCAGCTGCCAGTCAGTAAAGAATGAGGGGCACTTAGGTTATTTACCAAAAACGGATAACAATAACGACAAATAAGTATTAATGTTAAGCTTGGTAATCACAATCAGTATAATGCATGAGTCAATCCTAGTGCCAGGAACACAACATAGAAATGGGATGTGATTGTGAAAAAGAATATGGCACCGAAACGACCCTGGCATTTGCAACAGGCATTTGCACTGAATAAAATTGCGTTGGTTTGTGTGACTGACAAATATCAAACCCAATGTACCTTTACTAGAAGGTAGATCGAAGTTTTCCTTCAAGCCCGCATGACGTCATTCAGTTTTTTAAAATTAAATATGGTATAAATTTGGTCGCAGAAGACTTTTATCAAATCATACGCAATGGCCACTTTAATTTGCTTCCTAGCAAATATATTTATCTTCTGCTCACCAGGTGAGTCATAATCTTGTCCCATTCTTTCCAGTGAGCATTTGTTCCGACACATTTTATTATCATGCATAGACAAGGTTGGATTTGTGCATTGTAATCCGGAATGTGGAGAGGAATATTTTGTAGTCATCCAGTATGGAGGATATTTTTCTTCAAACCTTATGCATCTTAACTCAATTTGGACCCAGTTCAGCGAATTTTGAGCACTTTTACTTGATCACAGCCAGGGGCGTCGATTTGTATCCTTTTGTAGGGGCCATGGCCCCACCAATGTTGATCTTGCCCCCCCCCCCATGTTGATTTGGGTCCCCCCAATAACCTATGTCATTGTATGCTGATAAGAAAGCTAAAGGGAAAAAAATGAAAAACACCATGCTAAGTAGAAACATTGATGTTAACCAGCACATTTTGTACTGAAAAGAAACAGATTTGGATTAGATAGTGGACTGACCCTCCACCTTTTGCTGAAAAATGTAAAATTGTGTGCAAAAACAAACAAAATAGCTGGAATTCCCTCCACTGTGGAAGTACAGCTTACATCACAAAATGTTCTTTTTCTTTTTTCTCTTCATTCAGTTCTTTTTTCTCTTACATTCAAGAAATTGGTAGCATCAGGCGTGTGTCAATTTCACTGCGCATGAGACAGTTAAAGCATTTTACAATTTTCCATTTTAAAAGTTTAAAGAACCTAACACAGCCAAATCTAACCTATCATATGTTGCTGTTGAATAAAAAATTATTGGTAAATTTGCAGTTTAAGGTGATTTTTTTTGTTGTTTCAATTTTTCGTCAGAATACCATGTTCATTACGGTGACTAAGATGATGGGACCACTTATTTTCGGTGCAAATTCATTCCATTTTAATTCGAAGAAAAACTTTGACAAATTTTCCAACTTAAAAAACTTAAACCAAACTACCCTAACCACACCTAACCCATTTGTTTGCTTTATGGTGACAAATGTGTGCAAAACTTTTCTTGGTTGGTTGGTTATTTTGGTTTACGGCCGCATTGACTGCGTTGGCCATGCAGCTCCCATACAACTTTTCTTGTTCCCACCTTAAAGCACAATAATACCCAAAAGTTTCCCCCAAAAAATTATAAACATGTTCACAAAAAGAATTCTTCAAAAGCAACTTAGGTTAGGTTAGGCTCGGTTAGGTTTCTTTTTTAAGGTTGATAATTTTTATACAATAAATTAATTGACATTTTAATTTTTTTAATTTTGTGTTCTCAAAAGATAGGTTAGGCTAGGTTAGGTTAGGTTTCGTTGTATTTTTTAAATACATTCATGTTTATGCTATGTTACCGAACTCAAAGCCCTTTTTGGCATTATTTTGCTCACAACCTGAAAAATAAGCATTTGCACAGAAAATAAGTGAGTCCAATCATCTTAGTCACCTTCATAAACATGGTATTCTGCAGAAAAATTGTTTTAAAAAAGGAAAAAAAGAACACCTGAAACTGCAAAGTTACCAAATAATTCGCAATTTGTGGGGGAAACATTTTAGGACATTTTTGAAAAGTTTTCCAATCTGAAAAGCCTAAATTAACCTAATTTAACCAAACCAAACCAATTTGTTTGCTACATGGAGGAAAATGTGTGTAAAAACTTGTCTTGTTACCACCTTAAAGCACAATACAACCGCTTCGGCTAGGTTAGACTAGTTTAGTTGTTTAACTTGGAAAAAAAATCCGAAATTTTCAAAAAATACAATAAAATCGGAAATTTTCCTTCAAAAGCAGCTGACATTAGGTTCGGTTAGGTTGGGTTCGGTTGTTCAATTTAAAAAATTTTCAGAATATATATTGCTTAATTTTTGTTTCTAATATTTTTATTCAAAGCAGGGGCGTCGATTTGTATCCTTTTTTTGGGGTCCATGGCCCAATGTTGATCTTGACCCCCTCAATGTTGATTTGCCCACCATCCCAAATAGCCTATGCTATTTTTATGCTGAGAAGAAAGTTAAAGGAAAAAAGAAGAAAAAAAACACCATGCTACTTACAAAACTTAGTTGATGGCAACCAGCACATTTTGTACTGAAATGAAACAGATTTGAATTGGATAGTGGATTGACTCTCCACCTTTTGCTGCAAAATTGAACATTTTGTGAGAAAAAAACCAGAGGAGTTGGATTTCCTTCCACTTTGCAAGCACGACTTACATCATAAAATGTCGAGATTAGCTGCTGCTGATTCATTTGAAACCGGATTGTTTGAAAAAAAAATCTGCAAAGCCACTAGATAACAATTGCATTGTCATAATGATGCTTGCACACATGACCAATGGCAGAAGCACATGCATATTCAGATTAGACATGTCCCCCAAAAGCAAAGGCGCAAAAGAAGGGTAGGAAAGCCAGCATGGCTTACACCAGATGCGATGAAAGCAATTAAGGCTAAGAAAGATGCATTTAGAGTATTTAAGGAAGCTTCAAATATCGTAAATCTCAGGTCATATACAAATCTAGAGATGCTGTGAAGCAGAAAATCAGAGCAGCAAAGAGAGCAAAAGAATTGGATTTGGCTAGGAACTGTAATGGGGACAGTAAAAAGTTCTTTCGTTTCTACAAGCTAAGTAAAGTTTCAAGCACAATTGGTCCACTGGAAGTAAATGGGACTATATTGAGCGAGGGTGGTGAGATGGTTGAGGAGCTGAGCAAGCAGTTTAAATCAGTGTTTACAGTGGAGGATGTGACTAATCTGCCAACCGTGAACCACAGTTCAATGACAGGTGATCAGATACACGATGTTGATTTCATTGATAGTGATATTGTTTTCAATTATATCAGAAAATAAAGCCAAACAAGGCACCAGGACCTGATGGAATTTATGCCAGGGTATTGCGGGAAGCTGAAAAGGAAGTGGCAATTCTACTTAGTATAATATTTTGTAGATCAGTTTCACAAAATGAAATTCCTACAGATTGGAAACGGGCAAATGTAGTTCCTATTTTCAAGAAAGGAGAAAGAGGGGAAAGTTGAAAACTATAGGCCAGTAAGCCTCACATCCCTAGTCTGCAAGGTACTCGAATCAATTATCAAGGATAGAATAGTTAGTTTTCTGGAAGGAAACAGATTCACTCAAGATACTCAACATGGGTTTGGAAAAGGGCGATCGTGTCTCACAAATCTCTTGGACTTTTTGAATTTTGCTAGAGAACAATTTGATCAGGGAAATCAGGTTGATGTAGCATATCTTGACTTTAGTAAGGCCTTTGACAAGGTACCCCATAGACGGTTAATGATGCAGCTTCAGGTCCATGGTATTGCAGGTAGCATCCTAAAATGGATAGAGTTGTGGCTTTCAGATAGACAGCAGAGAGTGATGCTAAATGGTACAAAGTCATCATGACAAAATGTTCTTAGTGGAATACCCCAGGGGTCGGTACTGGGGCCACTATTGTTCATTATATATGTGAATAGCATTGAATGTGGCCTAAGCAGTAAGGTTTTGAAATTTGCGGATGATTTGAAGATCTTTAGGGCAATAACAGGGCACAATGAGCAGGTTTTGCTGCAGAAAGACTTAGACGAGCTAGTGAAGTGGTCCGAAAAATGGCAAATGAAGTTTAATTTTGATAAGTGCAAAGTCATACATGTAGGTAGGCAGCATATGAAGGCTCCATACTTGATAGGTGGCCAAGTACTATCTGTGACTCAGCAGGAGAAGGACTTAGGTGTTATTTTGAACACAAAATTGGGGGCTCAGAACAGACCAAAGAAGCCAGGAAGAAGGCACTAAGAATGCTTTGGGCAATACAGAGGAATGTGTCATACAAAAGTGAGGAGGTCATCAGGAAGCTTTGCTGTGCATATGTCAGGCCACATTTGGAATACTGTGTCCAAGCTTGGTCCACTAGTTATGAGAAAGATTGTTGGCTTTTAGAGAGAGTACAAAAGAGGGCAACAAAAATGGTTAATGGTATAGGCAACCTGGCATATGAGGAAAGATTGAAGAAATTGAATATGTTTTCACTTAGATATAGAAGGCTGAGAGGAGATCTCATCGAGGTCTTTAAATTTGTTCATTGTCAGGAACAGGGATATCTTAGGGAAATGTTTGAATTTAACAGAAATGATGCAATTAGAGGTCATCAATTCAAAATTAAAGTTAATCACAGCAGGACAAGGTTAAGACATTCTTTCTTCACCAACAGGGTAGTAGAACACTGGAACCAGCTGCCAGGAACCATTGTCAGTAGCAACACACTGAACATCTTTAAAAACGGCATAGACAATCATTATAAGAATAGGGGGCTTGTTTTTCTGTATTCCAGGGAGGGTTGATCGACAGGGAGGAGTTGGGAGTTGAGAGGAGTTTGAAATTGTTGAGTGTGTTATGCAATAGCAAGTGAGCCTCTTATTAAGTCTAAACGCTTTATAACTTTATATAGGGTGTACCAAGCAGTGGATTCAGCACCTTCCTTCGGGATGTGAAACTGATGAGATTGTCTATGGTAGCACAATGGGTATGATGGGAGGAGTTTGTAATTGTTGAGTGTATTATGCAATAGCAAGTGAGTCTCTTATTAAGTCTGAACGCTTTATGAATTTCTGTGGGGTGTGCCTAGCAGTGGATTCGGCACCTTCCTTCAGGATGTGATGCTGATGAGATTGTCTATGGTGGCATGATGGGTGTGATGGGAGGAGCTTGTGATTGTTGAGGGTATTATGCGGTAGCAAGTGAGTGGTGCTAGATAGGCTGGGATATATAGCTTCCTAGGAACTTGGGATAAGAGATTGATTGGGGTGGGAGTATTTACATTCCTAGTACCTTTTCTAGATAGGCTTAACCCAGATGGGCCCCTGTGGCTCTTATTAAGCCTTAATACTTTATGACTTTATGACTTTTATATGGAGCTTGAAATGGATGCATCACTTGCACACAATCCAGCCCAGTCAACAGCAATCAGTTTTCATTCAAATTGTGGATATGCAAACTATATCTGTCTTCAGCAGTCAATCCATCGTACTATAAGCTTGATATTTACCACCTATATCCCAATGACAATGTGCATATATTCATTATTGACACGCAGCATCCCAGTCTCGACGTGCACCAAGAGCCACATCAACATGTAATATCTGCTAGCTTATGATACCATGAAATAAAAAAGTCAGCAAGAAGCTGCATGCACACTGTATTATAATTGCCATTCTTGAAGAAAGCAATAGGTAGGTACTAGGCCGTAGCTTACAAGACTTTCTAAACGAACCTTGTAAGCAAGGCCATTTAATCCGCCATTTAGCCATTCCGCCATTTAGCCGCCCCGGTAGCTCAGTTGATTAGAGCGCTGGCCTGCTCTGGTCTCCCCTGTCCTGGCAACGCAGGGTTCGAGTCGCTTCGCGCGGTCGCATTTAGGGCTGGAAGGGTCAGTTGGCAGCTGGCCCGATAAGGCCGGGGACGAGCTACCGGGCGGCCGTGTCGGTGCATTGACGGCACGTTAAACTTTCGGTAAAAATTATGCCGTTGAACTTGAATTAATGGATCGGGTGGTGGGGCCAGGGTTGACGCAATGCTATAGAACACCAGGTAGAACGCTCCGCTTCCCAAAAACGGAGACGCTTCAGCCAACCATCAATTACATAAACTTGAGCCAACCAATCAGCGTTTGACGACCTCCGCCGATCGTGGCAATAGTAAGGGCCGTAGGGCAAAACTTGTGGAAGCTATTATTCATATATTGTTCCATTGCTCGGGCTAATTTTCTACAAAGGCATTCTTGCTACTTTAATCTTGATCTTTAATACTACTTTATCACAATGTCACCGATAACAGGGGAAAAAATTATATTTGTGTGGATGTCACCGGTTTCGCCGCACTAAAGACAAAATTTGTTTGTTTACCATTATCACGACCGACGGAGGTTGTGAAACGCTGATTGGTCGGCTCAAGCGTCTCCCTTTTCTATTGGACTAAAATGCTGGAGCGCACCCCTCTGGGTTCACGCAACAAGCTCTGCTTAGCAATAGGACCCTGGTTCATAAAGCCACCCCAACAAGAACTCGGATAATTTTTTTTTTTAAATCAGATACAGTCACTAGACGATTTGAACGCTTCGGACTGATTGATCGTGACGTAACCAGTTCGATATAGCCCGATTCCTATGCTGTATAGGGAGCTGCTGCGATTTCCGAAACACCATATATCGGATTATATTGCGCCATTTCACATGACACCGCAAAAGGATCGCTTCGCTTTCTTTCACCAATATATCTACCACTTTTGCTCTAGCAATCGAAACTATCGCGGTATGTAGCGTCAAAGTATTTCTTCTTGCACACTGCCCAAACCGCATCCCAAACTTCGGTGCAGTTACGCCCAGCCGTGTGGCGCAGAGGTATGAACTCAAACTCGAGATCCAGAGTGGGCGGGTTCGAAGCTCTCCAAAACCCTGCTTTTTCAACCGCATTATTTTGCATTTTTAAATTAGCAGGAACATTACTGCGTGCCATCAAACATATTGATCACGCTAACTGCAACCTTAATCCTTGGCAACGCGGTACATATTTTATCGTCGCTTTCCCGAGGCTTATTTACCGACGCACCCGAGCAGAAATTGGGCATATTCCAAATTCGGTGGAGAAATTCGGCACAGCCTGGCATCGCACTCGTGACGTCACAGCTCAGAAATATGGCCTTATGGCGGTTGCAGAAGTGACAAACACCTGCTTGTAAGTTATATAAGGTCAAAACCCATCACCAAATGTGTCTGGAGAGACTTGATAGACACTAGCGCGCATTAAATGCCACAAATCGTGATGGTCGTTCCTCAGAACATCAAAAATCGTAACATCCAAATAAAAAATTCCAGTTACAGAAAGTCCAGCGCCTAAAGTCTAAATTTGAGGTTACAGTAGACAAATGTGACGGAGGTGAGACATTTGTGGTGCAATTGCGCGCAGTGTTTAATCCGGAGGCCAATCTCATGTGACGTCGTATTGATTCGTTTTTGTACTTCGCACATTCTGATGTATCTGCAGATTGGTGTGATTTTAAATAGTGAATATATAGCTTGCTGATATTTAATTCCCAAAGGAGCAGTAGTTGAAGAAGTTTGCAGGTAAGCTTGAACAAGTCCAGTCCATGCCTTTTTCTGATTTGTGCTCAGGGTTTCCATGTTAATATCACATAACTACCACGTTTGTCTTCAAGAAGAGCTGTTTTCAGTTTACTTTTATTAATATTTTCACTCCACTGCTCTTAGTGCTTTTTCTGCCCAGGATTGGGGCACCTAGTGTTGCATTTCCGTTCAGGGGTTGGCACACCTTTTGGTAAATGTACAGCTTAAGGTAATTTCTGATTTCTTGAATTTTTTTTAATGCAATGTTTAGGAATGTGATGAACATGATGTTACTGCTCATTTTGGTAAATTTGTGTTTTAAGGTGTTTTATGAATTCGTGGAATGTATCATTTCAATGCAATGCTTATGAATGTGACTCAGATGATGGCACCACTCATTTTCTATACAAACGCCTACATTTCAGGTTGTGAGCAAAATAACACCAAAAAAGGCTTTGAATTAGGTGACATAGGATAAGCAATTTTTTTTTAATAAAAAAAAAATGCAACATAACCTAACCTAACCTAGCCTAACCTAGCGTAACCTTCCTTTGGAGAAAAACAAAACCAAAAGATCAAGTTGTAAAAATACTGTGACTTGAAAAACTACTGTGACTGTAAAACTACTGTGACTTGAATGTCAAGCAATGTATTTTTTTTACAATAAAAAATGTAACCCAACTTAACATGTTGAAATGTAAAAGAACAATAACATGTTGAAAGTACTATAGTTTCAGGAATGGAATCCTGTGCTGATGATATTTTCCGTAATAAATTTGCAAATTAGATCTACATCATTAGTGTTAATAAATATGAAAAATTCATAGAAATGCATACACCGGTTTGTGGACAAGAAGTTATTCTGATGATTTCTGATGTATTGGAACATGAAAAATGTTTCATGATAGAAGCAGGCAAAGTTAAAGTACTTATATCTCAATAAGTGGTCAGTTCACTAAACAAGACAACAAATTCACTCAAATAGCGCTCAATACACCAGGCGGCCCACTCTTTTTGCAAGTTTAAAATCGACGACAGTGCTTTCTTGAATCATGTTTAAAGCACATGAAGGAAATGTATTGCTGACACTTGTAAGGAACTGATGTGTGTAACGTTTAATTAACATTTCTAATGTACTGATGTTTGTACACAAAATATAGCTCACTATTCTAAATAGCATGGGAAGTATGATGCCATATATCATGGCTAATTTATGGGCAAACTGTTATGCAGCAGATTCCCTGCATTGTTACTTAGTTATTTGGGCTTTAGGGCACATCGACCATGTTGATCACATAGCTCCCTGCATTGTTGTTAACTGATATATCAGTATGTTTGCAAATTCACTTATGAGTGAATCGATACCATTCTCACGGGGGTATAAAAGCTACATCATAACATTGCTTCTAAAATGCATATAACAGAAAGCCATCTCGATTGTCCTACTTACTCAGGACACCATAGAAGTCAATGAAGCCAATGAAAACCATAGAAGTCAATGAAAATGTTACTTCGTCCCCTGTATTGTTAATGGAAACAGAAGTCTCTTGAACCATATGTTATGTCCTTCACAATGTTGCTCCATCCATCTCCAACTCCAACCCTGACCAAACTTCAGGGGCTCATCCATCTCCAAAGCAGTCTGTTGAAGAAGGTATGTATTGCAGCATAACTTCTGTGACTTGAATTCCATGGTATCCATGTTGCCTTACAATCCATCCTTGCTGATCCATGTAGCAGATGTTTGACTTTCCTCAAACTGTCTGGATAACTGGGGAGTTGAAATCACATGTGAGTGATGAAACAGATGAACTATTCCTGGATTCTTATGTTGAATCATTTCATGGCACAGTGACATACCGAATGGGGGAGGGGGCATTGTGGGCAGTTGCCTCCCCCCCCCCCTCCTGATAGGTTGTGGGGCCCCAAAGAATCCGCCGAGCTCAGGAAAAAAATGCGCCATGCTCCCTCAAAATTGCACTCGGTCCACCAAAAATCGCACCGGGGCTCATACAAATGACATTGGGGGCCCCCGAAAGTAGCGCAGGGGCCCACGATAATGACGCTGGGGCCTCAAAAGTTTGCACCTGGGCCCCTGAAAATCACGTTGGGGCCGCAAAAAAGTCGTGCCGGGGTTCGGACGGACACGGAAAATCCGTGTCCGTCCGTCCAGTCCGGACACGGAAAATCAATCTGGGATCCCAACAATGGCTCCAAAAGCCCACAAAACTTGCTGGGCCCCCAAAAACGTGTCGTAGGCACCGCAAGGGATCCAAACAAGTGACGACGGGGCCCCAAAAAATCGCACTTGGACCAAACATAATTTCACGCCGCTTCTCTTGAAAATCTCACTGGGGCCAAAACGTCGTGCCGGAGCCCCACAAGTTGCAGCTGGCTTCCCAAGGACCAATATATACCGGGAATGTCACCTTGCGGACGCAAAAATTGCGTCAAGGATCCACAAAATAAGAAGTCGTCGGACGCCCGAAAAGAAACCTGTTGAGGCACCGAAAAAAACGCACCGAGAGCCCGAAGAAACGTACCGGGCTCCAAAAATAGCCTGCAGGGTGATTATAAAATAGACTTCACTACAAAAACCACAAGGAGGCTCCATCGAATCGACCAGAGCACCAGAAAATTTAGAATGGGTCCCGAAAGAAAATTATCCGAAGGGTCTTTCTACTCTCGATCGTGCAACCTGCGGAGAAAAACACGTCGAGCAGCCGCAGTGGCGTACTAAAGGGAAAAGTTCCCCTCCCTAATGTCAGGCACCAAGGAAATACTTTCACCCACCGTCATCACTATTCAGGTCTGCTGTGCTCTGATGCTCCATCAATGCCGGTGTGTTTTAGCCTGCATCTGATCGCTGAAGTATTTTTATTTAAGCCGGTGTGTGTTTGTTGGTGTGTGGAGTGAGGAGGAGGGTAACGGTGACGGTGACGGTGACGATAGATCCGAGCCCACCATATGGCACGGCAGTCGCATGCTATTACTCAGAGTTGTTATTTTTATATTTAAAAAAAAAATTCCTCTACCTATTAATAGGTAGGCAGGAGTGCCCTTCCATGCCCGTGCGACCTAATTACGTTAAATTCCAGGGATGAGAAGTAGGTCATGGTAAGCAAGTCAAGGTAGGTCACACCACTCCCCGCTCCTGTTTCTTGCTTGACAGATCCTGCCACCAGATATTAGTAAAAGATGTTCCTGAAGCCCTCTCAGACAATTAGCAATGCTAGTAACGTCTTCGATGGCTCCATAAAAAAACTGCTATAGGTGTTAATGGGGAAATAATATAAAATCCCTAATCTTGCACGTACATCTCCTAAACTATTACTACACCAAGGAGAAAGGACAACCCAAGTATGAAGAAAGAAGAAATAGAAAAAACATGATACTTAACGAAAATATCCGAATAAGACAACCAGATCACAATGCATAGCACAGCATTATCACCGACATTCATTGAAAAAGTTCATATTTTCTAGTAATGTATTGCCTGATGTGTTTTTTCAAAATGATTTTACTCCTGGGTATATCTTCAATCCTATGGAAGAGAGAGCAGATTATTTTATTCCAGGCTTTTGGTGCAATAAAGGGTAATGGAAACATCCTGTAATTAATATCAGAAAATGGTATTTGAAAGTGTTGTCTAACTCTGAGGCCACCTTCTTGATGAAGTTGAAACATATCAGAAAGAGGTGCTGGTAATGAGTGATTTAGAAAACCTAGCATGATGTAAATGCATTGTTCATCAACTATGTCCAGAAACTTAAGAACTCTATGCTTGATAAACAATTCATTTGTATGGTATAAGTAAGGTTTCTTGTCAACAATCCTAATAACAAGCTTCTGCAACTTAATAATCTTGTCAAGCTTAGAGTGGTAAGTACTTCCCCAAACAACAGCACAGTAATTTAGATATGGCAGTATTAGAGAATTATACAGAAGAAGCAATTCACAAGTTGATAGAAAGTACCTAGATTTGCCTATAATACCAATATTTCTGCTAATTTTTGAAGAAATGGCATTGATATGGCTTTTCCATGTCATGTCTTCATCGATTAATACACCTAAATATTTTATGCAGCTATGCCTTGTAATATTAGAACTATTTATTTTTACATGAAGGTCATCACATGGTTTCCTGGAAAACTTGATATCCAGTCTTATCAGCATTAATAGATAATCTGTTGGTATGAAACCATGCAATTATTTTGGGTATTACCTCATCTACTTTAGTTTGGAACTCAAAATGATCATTAGCTGTAATAGTTATGGCTGTATCGTCTGCAAAGAGGTAAAAGCTAGCCAAATTGGAAATATTGCAAAGACCATTAATGTATAGAAGAAATAGCAGAGGTCCAAGAATCGAACCCTGAGGAAAACCTATTGTGATATTTAATGGTTGAGAGAGGATGTCATGTATCTTGGTTCTTTGAGATCTATTTGATAGGTATGAGTTTAACAGTTTGTATATATTTCCCCTAATGCCAATAAAGTAAATTTTTTGGAACAAAATGCTGATGCTGACAGTGTCAAAGGCCTTTTTCAAATCCAGATACAGGGTACAAACTAATTTATTATTTACAAGGGCTTTAGTTACTTCATTATGCATCAGAGCAATTGGCATGTATGTGCTATGTTTTTTTCTGAAACGAAACTGCAGTGGGTGTATGATATTATTTTCATTTAGAAATGATGATACACTAATGTGCATTAATCTTTCCAGCACCTTCGAAAATATTGGTAGCAAAGAGATTGGCCTATAATTAGTAAATTATTAGTTTCCCCTGATTTATATACAGGAATTATAACTGCAGATTTTAATGCATCAGGGAATATTGCAGTGCTCAGACAAAGATTGAAGAAATATGTTAGATGTTGCAAAATACTTCTATATGTTCCAATCACAATTTTTGTGCTAATTCTATCCATACCTCCACCCACAGGGTTGAAAGACAATTCAATTCAAAGACAATTTCTTCAATTTGAGCTTCATTAACAGAAGGAATATTGTTAATGCTGGCATGAGTAGGCTGTGTAAGGTAATATAATGGGCTATTGTGTGCTGCAGGTATATTTTTTTTCCAATTCACTAGCTATCGTTGAAAAAAAAAGTATTGAATTTATCCGGTATTTGTTCATTTACACAGGTAGCCCCAGATTTATCAACAAAGCACATTGGAGGAACTGTTTGCAATTCATTCTTGTTCATAATTTCATTCAAATACTTCCATGTTTTTCCATCACCTTTGCTGTCCTGGAATACCCTCTTATAATATAATCGTTTTGTATCCCTAAGCACATTGCAAAGCATGTTCCTATATATTTTGTATTTATTTTAATTCAATAAAATTATATTCGTAATATATTTTGCATAAAGTTTATTTTTTGTATTTATTGAACACAGAAGTGCAGGCGTTACCCATGGTTTAATTGGATTCTTTCTTCTCCTGGGTCTAAAAGTTTTAGATAATTTTGTAATACCTGTTTCATATGCCTTAATAAGTTTGTTGCATGCTTGATTAGCATCAGTTTCATCTTGAAAGGCTTCTAAGTTGCTGATGAGGTGATCATTTAATTCACCGATTTTATTATTATCAAAGACTATCAAAGATCTTATTCTTATCTTTCTTATCTTATCTTACTGAATGTCTTGTTATATTTGAACTTTCAATTAATGACAGACTAAGAAAAACTGGAAGATGATCTGATAAATCATGAAGTAGTATTCCTGAATTGTTAAAGACATTAACATCATTGATAAATATATTATCCAAAAGGGCATCTGATTCATTACAAATTCGGGTTGCTTTTGAGATGGTTGGGAAAAATCCATAAGAATTGAACAAATTCATAAAATTAAGTGTAGGTTTATCAGAGTGATATTTCAAAAGATTGCAATTGAAGTCCCCTGCTATGACACATGTACATTTGGTGTTTTCCAATGAGTCAAGTATTTTTTTCCAAATAGTCCATAAATATAGTGTGGCTCAGACTTGGAGGTCTATACAGTTCCCCTACTAGGAATCTTTTCGCTGGTACACCCAACTTCATTTTGATTTCCAGAAAACTTGTCTCGAAATGATCACTCTCCAGGTCTTTTCTTTCCCTAGCCTCATATCTATTACTTACATATATTGCTGTACCTCCACCTTCACCTTCTTTTCTACTGGATGAAAAGAGATTACAATTTTTTAGACTAAAGTATTGTTCTAAATCTTTCTTCAACCATGTCTCTGATACACAAATAACTGACAAATCAACTTTAGAGCTTGCTAGAAAATTAACAACATCATCAAATTTATTCTTCAGGGATCTTGCATTGATATGAAGTACTGAGAATCCAACATTAAAGTTAAGTGGTTGAGGTAAGGTATAATATGTACATTGTGACAATATAAGTTCATGAGGAGGGTACTTATCATTCAAATCATTCCCTAGTAATTCCATTGTAGCTCCCTCACGTTTGAGCCTGCTCATTACTCAGAGAAAGAGCCAACTGGAAATGGTGATTATATCTGGAAATGTAAAGCTTGGAATAATAATTGTGCATGGACATTGAACTGGGAACACACAAAAGAGGGACCATGAATGATCGGAAAGCAAAATGGAAAAAGGAAATTAGGGAGGTAAAGTTCACACCATCAAGAAGCATAGTATGAAAAGTAAATCTAGATAGTTGTATGCCTAGATGAGATGATAGAGGGGCAAGGATTCTATTGCAAGTGAAAAGTACACTTGCCAATACCATGTGTGGGAAGTTATCAAACACCAGATGTCACCAGTTTTAGCAACACCAGTTGTCTGTGATGCCCCCTCCCTCTCCCAGGCAGCAATTTACAATTTAAGGACAATAATATCACCAGGAAACATGCCCTCTCATATGCCAACATGATAGTAGATTAACACATGTTCAATGTTCAAAATAAATAAATAGATCCAGATTGAATTGATTATAAGTAAATGGTCATAATAGTTGCCTTCTGTAGTGTTAATCTGCCAAGAATATCAATTCTGATGATCATGTATTCAGAAAGAATAAGCATTAACTAATCGCTTGAGTGTTAACTAAAGGCCATTGTAGTAATGTTTGTTCAAACTGTGATTTTGCAATGACCTTTACTTTAAGTTAATTTTATATTAAATTTTTGTCATGTTAAGGTTCACATTACTAAGATCTTCCTGGTGATCAAGGGACCAGGGAGCAGCATTGCCAAGGTTTTTCATGGCCAATCATCCTTCATAACATACGGTACAGCCGGATTGTTGTGATATATGCATGCTATCCCAATCTCGTACAATGTTGACATGTACTGAGCACTGCTCTTTTAATTATGTGACTTCACCAGTTATTGGACGATTTTCCCCCTTGGTGAGGATGCTGAATAAACATAAACATACACATCGTCGAATAAAAAATCGGAATTTCTGAGATCCGAAAATATAGTGGGCTAAATCCGATGAGTTTTTTGTGTGTGGGGGGGGGGTCTAGTGCGTTGGCACTTCGTCCCCCCCCCCCCCAATGTTTTTCCAAAAATCGACACCCCTGATCACAGCGGTTCGTTGTTAGAAGTTAATAACTTAGGAAATTCGGTAAATTTGGAGATCAAGGTAAATTTTGATTTTTTGGGACTTTTTGTATGTAATAGTATGCTTTCTGACGTGATGAAGACGATGCGATCACTCATTTTCACCGCAAATTATTACTTTTAAGTCAATGGCGGTCGCTACACTTGATGACGTCATAGGCACAAGTAACCTAATCTAACCTAACCTAGACGAAGATAATGTAGCATAATATATAAAATGTATCATAGCATAATATAATATAACCAAACCTAACCTAACCTAACCTAACCGGAAAACCCGAATCCTCCGAAGCAAATTTTTCGGCCATGACGTCATCAAATATATGCAACATTGCATACGTAACTTTAGCAAAAATACATACTAAACTTCAAGGAGTTTGCTAAATATTCTTATTAAACCCACTTCCCCTCTTACTAAATATACATACTAAACCTTCGAGGATGTGTTGGACAGCACTGCCCTTAAATATTACAGCATCGCAAGGAATTTCCCGCATTGGTCACGTTGTGGACGCGTCAGTTTGGGAGTATAAATTATCGGAACTAAATGTCGAATTAAGGCAGAAACATAAAGTTTTCGATGTTAAAGAGTATTAAATCTAGTGCATGAAGTGTTTAATTTCTTCTTTATCACGTCTATGACACACCAGGTACGAATGATTGCACGCAATGTGCTATATTTGTAGAGTGGAGATTTTGATCGTTTATTTCTTTGCCAACTGAAAAGTAATCATTTGCGGAGAAAATGAGTGGTCGAATCGTCATTTTTACGTTCAAATACCATGTATTCTAAATACAAATTCCAAAGAATCAAAATTTACATTGATCTCCAATTATACCGGAAATTCAACCTCCAGATGAGAAAACAAATAATTTTCTGGAGAGGATAATGTTCGGGATCCCAAAAACCTAGGATTAGCCTATTTTTCCAAACATGTACCGACCTACCTACATTGACATACAGCAGTTGTTGAAAACAGTTTTTTTCCAGGCCAGCTAGACCCAGGGCATGATGCATTCTTCCTTGATGAATCTTGCATGGATTATTGATGATGCATGCATAATTCAACATTTATGTACAACACCATTGTGATCTAGGAATACCCTCATGAAACTTGCAACTCGACTGAAACTCCTGCCACTGGGGAGAAGAAGCTATGGCGCACTTAGCCCCCCTGACTATCCTTTCTTCTGCTCTTGAACGAGGGTGACAACTTGAACGCATAAAATGGAGGTAGAGGGATCCTGCCAATATCGGGAACAATGCATTTATTTTGGAGGTGCTTGATGGTGAGCCTTCCGAAAATGGCAGTGTTAGGCAGGACAATTATTATTGGGTCATTTAGGTCATTCGAACCCTTTGCTGAAGCTAAGGAATAGGTCTTTCAATTAGAATACATCAAAATACCCTATATTGACATAAAATATGCAAGATAGCATAGAGAAAGTTGGTAAAATTGAGTGTAAACCAATGGTGAAGGGAAACCTTCAAGCCCGCTACCAAACCAACTTCATGGGGGCCACAAACCAACAGAATTTTATTCTGTGCGGATACCTATTGCAGTGCAGAATCTGGGTGCTATGTTGAAGTTAGGTGATGTGTGGCAGGTATATATGATTCAGGTTGTGCATCATGCCGATGTGGATTGAAGTATTATGCACTCATTGCTTTGCATATGCATTGACAACCATTCATCTCGTTAATGTTTTTGAGTCAATTACTACATGCACATGCAATTATCTGTAAATATCCTATATACCAACCATTATAGTGCATGACGGATGATAAATAATGTCAGGTGAAAACAAAGCTACAGCAAAAATAATATATTCAACAGATAAATACTAATTCCCTTCTTTAATTAGACACAGATGAAGATGCATTGAAATCAAACTGTCTGTTAAATAAATAATTTGTGCTATAACTTTGTTTTCACCTCACATTATATATATATATATATATATATGTATATATATATATATATATATATATATATATATATATATATATATATATATATATATATATAAATAATGTGTGGGCAGTGCACACTGAATCATATGGCTTATGAATCTGATACCATTGAGTCGGATCTGAATGGATTCAAATTTATGTTTGAGTCGTGAGTCGAATCATGCTTGGTGAGCACTGAGTCGGAATTGAGTCGAATCAAATAATTTTGACCTGCTGTGAATCATGAGTTGAATCGGATCTCAAGGTCTATGAGTCAAATGTGAGTCGACTCAAAAAATTTGAGTCGAGCACAAGTCTGCTGCTAGGTACACCCTATATAAAGTTAGAAAGCATTTAGACTTAATAAGAGACTGACTTGCTATTGCATAACACACGCAACAATTACAAACTCCTCCCATCATACCCATTGTGCTACCATAGACAATCTCATCAGTATCACATCCCGAAGGAAGGTGCTGAATCCACTGCTAGGTACACCCTATATAAAGTTATAAAGCGCTTAGACTTAATAAGAGACCCAAGGGCCCATCCAGTTAAGTCTGTAAATGGAAGATACTCTAAGCCTGGTAAAAAGACCCTCCCCAACCATCCCACATCCTGAAGAAACCAGTCCTCCAATATCCCACACACCTAGGGTAGAGTGGGGTAAGATGCCCCCTCGGGTAAGACGCCCCATCCCCTCTATAGGCTGATCAAAGAACTAGAGAACATATCTGAAGTTCTTGATTGGAAGCAGAAGCCACGGTTGTTTATTGCGCAAAAAGTTGGTCCGTTGCTGCAAGTGCGTGACAAGCGCTGAGTGTTTCTCTGTTTTTTGACGTTTTCGATCATGAAAGTTTAACAAAATAGTTGCAAATATCTGTTCAAATAATATACTTGCGTGCTGTAGGACTTTCCATCGCGGAACATGATATAGTTTGCCTCTTTAGGGTGTTATTCTCCAGTGCGCCACGATCGCCCTATTTCTGCACGCTACGTGCGACCAAATTTCGGCATTGGTGGGTAAGACGCCCCACACATCGATGGGGAAAGACGCCCCCGGGGGCATCTTACCCCATAGATGGGGCGTCTCTCCCGTTGGTAGTTTACGAATGACACATTCATGTTTTAATATGTAGCTAATTAGCTTTCATACCTCGAATATGTTTTTATATATTTATTTTGTCACCCTCGGGGACGTACGAACTATTGAAAGTGTTCGTGAAGGGGGGGGGGGATAACCCACAAGGGATTGGGAAGCTGCGGTCTGAAATTTACCACGTACATTTTTCGTGTCGGGTAATATCTATACATTTTTGGTGTCAGGCCTTTCCAAATTGGGGGCTTGAATGCCATCCCCTCCCTGCTTGTTACGACCTTGGTCATTCGTAGATGACATACTTACCTAAATGTGAAAGTGTCTGTGTTAATCGATCTACCCATATCTATAACAGATAATACCCAGATAATAACAGATCTACCCAGTCAATTAATCAAGATAATAATACTGACTTTACCCGAATACTATAATACAAATTTATGTGCACCAAATTTCGCCAGACTGTGAAAATATTTGTACCTAGCGAAGAGCATCACCCTTGTACATTATTTCAAGGCTTGCCAAAGTATTTCCAGTTTGTTCCAATATGTGCAGCAAAAACCAGCGGCGCGGGAACTGTTTCAAAGTTGGGGGCCAAACAACTATTTTTGGCAGAATATTTCCAGTCAACGCCATAGGGTCAATGTTAAAAATCACTAAAGTTGGTTGGGGGGGGGGGGGGGAGGCTCTGCCCTTCCTGTTCCCCTGCCATCCCCGGTTCAGGCGTCCTTGGCAAACACCATCAGATAATACCTTGCCACAACCCTAATCAGTTTGTATCAATTTCCACCAACAATTTTCTAATTCCGATATCATTTTCAGGGTCACGTAACATGGCACGAACCAGAACCAGGACCTCGAACCGAGGCTCCTATGGCCAAGAGAGTCTCAAGCAAGCACTTCAAGCCATACGTAGTGGATCTTCCCTGCATAAGGTCTCCAAAATGTACAAGATATCCAGAAAAACACTGCGTCGCCACCGAGACAAGAAGGTACTGGTCCCGGGAAGTCTGGGAAGGTCTACAGACATTCCAAAGGAAATGGAGGAACAACTCGTACAAAAGATCAAAGAAATGGAGAAACTTCTTTTTGGGCTCACAGCACTGGACGTACGGCGTCTAGCCTACGAGTTCGCAGAGAAGATGGACATGAAAGTGCGGTTCGACAAAGAGCACAGGATGGCTGGGAAAGACTGGCTTTACGGATTTTTGCGTCGCCACCCAAGCCTGTCAATCAGGAGCCCAGAAGTCACAAGCCTATCCCGAGCCGTCGGATTCAACCGACCTCAGGTCAAGAAGTTCTTCGACGCATACGAATCAGTTCTCGACGGAGGCGACTACGGGCCCATGAAAGTATGGAATATGGATGAAACTGGGGTGACCAACGTACAAACTCCAGGGAAGATCGTTGCTTCCAAAGGCGTTAAAAGAGTCGGGAAAATCACAAGCGGAGAGCGCGGCAAGACTGTCACTGTTCTGTGCGCAGTCAACGCGGCTGGATTGTACTTACCTCCAGTCTTCGTCTTCGGCAGGATGAAGATGGTTCAAAGCCTGATGAACGGTGCGCCGCCAGGCTCGGTGGGAAAGTGCACTAAGTCTGGATGGACCGATCAGGAGGTTTTCCTCACGTGGTTCCACCATTTCCTGGCGGTGGTGAAGCCCTCAATGCACGACAAACACGTGATCATCCTCGATAGCCATCACAGCCATAAGTCGCTCGAGGTCGTCGACATGGCTCGGGAAAACGGCGTGACAATCATCACACTGCCGCCGCATTCTACTCATAGAATGCAGCCGCTAGATGTGGCGGTATTCAAGTCCCTCAAGAGCGCGTACAACAACGCGGTGGACACCTGGATGCGTGCCCATCCAGGTAGGCGCGTGGCCGAGTACGAGCTGGCTCAGATCTTCAGCACTGCCTACTCGAGATCTGCTACCATGGAGCGGGCGATCAATGGATTTAAAGCCTCAGGAATATGGCCCTGTGACATGGTTTTCACCGAGGATGATTTTGCACCCGCATGGATGACTGAGGAGGAGGCTCCCGATTCCCCCGCCGGTCTCGACGGGAGCGCGCTACAGTCGTCTCAAGAACCGGCGCCGGAGACTGCGGGCTCGAGCGCCACAGCTGCCGGTCTCGACGAGAGCGTGCTGCAGTCGTCTCAGGAACCGGCGCCGGAGTCTGCGGGCTCGAGCGCCACAGCTGCCGGTCTCGATGAGAACGTAGTGCAGCCGTCTCAGGAACCGGCGCCGGAGTCTGCGGGCTCGAGCGCCACAGCTGCCGGTCTCGACGAGAGCGTGCTGCAGTCGTCTCAGGAACCGGCGCCGGAGTCTGCGGGCTCGAGCGCCACAGCTGCCGGTCTCGATGAGAACGTAGTGCAGCCGTCTCAGGAACCGGCGCCGGAGTCTGCGGGCTCGAGCGCTACAGCTGCCGGTCTCGATGAGAACGTAGTGCAGCCGTCTCAGGAACCGGCGCCGGAGCCCGCGGGCTCGAGCGCCACAGCTGCCGGTCTCGAGGAGAGCGCGCAGCAGTCACCAACCAGCATTCTAGATATGTTATGCACCACTCCGCGAGCGGAAAAGAGAAAGAGATCTCGTCGGGCTGAACAAGTCACAGTAATCACGTCGTCTCCCAACAAGAAAATGCTTGAAGAAAGAAAAATGAAGAAGGGAAAAGAAAAAGTAGAGGCAGCTAAAAAGAAGGGGACAAGACAGACAAAGCCAGGATCGCAAAAGAAAAACCAATAAGCTGGCAAATCTGCAACGCCGCAAGAACCAGATAACACCAGGTGCATTATCTGTGGCATGAGATTTATCATGTCGTGTGAAGAGTGGATTCAGTGCGCAGCCTGTCAAGGCTGGGCCTGTGTGCTCTGTACCGACGTAAGTACAAGCTAACGGCGATGGTGGCTACACTTGTGACCTGTGCCGCTAATACATTTGATCTGTGCTGTCAGCGTATGTTTTAAGTTGAATTCAAACTTGTGAAAGCATGCTATGCCCTATGGTGATGTGTTGGCACCAGCCTGGTGGAATTCTACCTCAAGAAGAATTCACGGGTGGCTGGTGATTTCGGTACCAAAGCGTTTCTTTTTCGCAAACTCAGAATAAAACATGAACGTTTGGTTGATTTTTCAGTGAGGGGAAGGAATGCGTTTGCCGGTTGAAGTGCCTACGAAATCATGAAAGATAAAGTTTGCATTTTATGGCAATGGGGAAAGATGCCCAAAGGCAGGGGCATCTTACCCATACCCATGGGGCATCTTACCCACCCCATGGGGTAAGACGCCCTTTTGCATGCCTCTGGTAAAATCTCAACAATGAGAAAACGAGACAAGTCTCAGTGATCCAGTGCATTCCAGTGGATATAAAAATGATGGGGCTTCGTGTTGACATTCAGAGATCCAGGATTTTGGGGTTAATTTGGTCACAATGCTAATTTCCCTAAACCCTGGGCATCCTACCCCACTCTCCCCTATCAATGCCTATCTACCCTAGCTATCCAGCCCTACTCCCCTGATATCTCTTAACACATGTGGATTGAATGCCTTATCAATAATTTTTAAACTGCATCCATGCCTGCTTAAAGGGGTCTGTGCCGTGCACACTTACTTAACATAAATCTCACCCCACCCATCACAAATCAGAACTCAAACACAAGATTTTCCTGTCTTAAAAAAATTGTCCACCCTACTTTTAAATACATTCAATGAGGAACTCCCCACAACATCAGCAGGTAGCACATTCCACTGATCAACAACCCTTTGACTGAAGACCTGTTGTCGCTTAACTGTCCTACACCTCAACTTGTCTAACCTGAATTGATGACCCCTATGTGATACTCTAAACTGAAAAGCGCCATTTAAATTGACCTGATCTAGTCCTTTAACAATTTTGTACATTTAAATCATGTCCCCCCTTAATCTCCTATACTTGAGTGAGTACATATCTAATGCCACAAGCCTTTCTCCATATTGTAAGATACCTATTCCACTGATGAGTCTAGTTGCTTTGCGCTGCACTCTTTCTAACTTGTCTATATCTTTTTCTAGGTAGGGGCTCCAGGCTTGTACAGAATATCCCAAGTGGGGTCGGACGTGTGCTAAGTACAGTTTTTTCATGACTTCCTTGCTCTTATATATCACACTTCTATTAATGAGTCCCAGCATTCTGAGTGCCCTGTTCCTAGCTGAGCTACATTGTTTTTCTGCTTTAAGGTCTTTTGAAACCAACACACCTAAGTCCCTTTCCTCTTCAATAACATCCAGTTCCCTCCCTCCCATTGTATATCTGAAAGTCTCACCTCCAGACCCCAGATGCATAACCTTACACTTGTCATAGTTGAAAGATGAAAAGGGTCGCCTTTTCTTTACACTCCTCCACGGGTGCACGTGCCACATGTGACAACAAAATGTTTGCCCGGCCGTGTTTGCAGATTGTCCTGGCTACACCGTGGTGACGGTTTGGTATCGATCGGACAATTTGCTCGCTCGCTCGAAGTAAAATCCACGTTTTGCATGCTAAACCAATTGACGGAGGATTCCGGCGCAAGCCGTTCTCCCATCACATCGGTGTCGCTCAAGTGCAGCTTGTTGATCAGATCGCACTGAAATTGTACCTGAAGGTAGTTTGAGTTACCCAACTCAAAACATTGTTTTGAGCACGCACCTGGTGGGCGCACATTATAGCGCAACCCGGATGCCGAGCACAAAAGCATGCAGCTCCCTGTCGGGAGCGTGTTTCAACAAGGAATCATATTCGGGCGACTTGTGGTAAATGCTGTGGCTCTGGCCAACTGACGTCGACATGACCCCAGTTGACGGCACGGGACACGTGCCCACGTGACCAGCGCAACTCGAAACCGCCGCCGTAATCTGTCCGCCGAAGCGACGCATCACGACGCATCACGACGCATCACGTGTGAAAATTTGAGTGAAATCCGTCCAGCCGTTTTGGCACAGCATGCGTCGAAACGGCACATATACACAGACAGACACACAGACAGACAGATGTAGTGAAGTCTCCCTCGTTGGCAGCATGATGAAGTCTAGAAGGCTCGCGTAGCGACAACGCCCGTTCAAAGTACGGCGGTACGTTTGGCTTTATATTTGACTGTTAATGCGAGTAAGGGCCGAAAGGTGATAAGTGTCGACAGCAATTTGGTACCTTCTGTCGACACCACAACAACGGTTTACAACAGCAGGTACGATCTGTGCGCGCCGGCCGCCCAGTCAGTTCTCCTCGCAATACCGTCCGGCACCCTCCGCCGGGAGGTGGCGGTACCCTGCGGGCCGCCGTGATTGGCTGCCGCATTAATGACGGTGCGCCATAGCCCGCCGGCGATTGGCGACACACCTTTTGGCACACCTCCGAACAACATGGCCGGCCGCGTTTGACGTCACATCATACGGAAGTGATGCATTCTGGGGACATCGCCCGGAATGCAGTGTTATCTAAAAAGGATGCCTGGTCGATACCAAAGCGTTTGGGTTTAGCGGTCCAGTCATAACATCGTGATAGCAGTGGCCACCACCTGTGGGCTGACTCAATCGGCGCATTCCTGTTGGCTGAGGGCCACACAACATAAGTTAAAATGAACAATGTTACACAGACAAGAAATTATCGATAACTTCGGAAAACCAACCGCCATGTATTAAATATCCAATACGGATTCATCGTGACATAGTCACTAAATTTCATCTACAATTTTGAACGGAACAACATATACCTAACAACGGCTTTGACATATTCATAGAGGAAATATACTCGACACAAACCACTAATTAAGCGCAGCCAGCGTAAACATTAAATGCGTGCGAATCGACATCATTATTCATATATGAAGCCATACATGATGGAAAGACTCCACCTGTAGGTGGTGGCTTCGCAGAAGTAATAGCCTTGCCCACGCCTGGTTCCACCTTACTCATTTCATGCACCAGCATACATATAGTGCTAGGGGCGTCCATTTGTATCCTTTTGTGGGGGCCATGGCCCCACCAATGTTGATCTTGGCCTTGGTTGATCTTGGCAGGGTACTGGCACTGGCATTCTGCACGTCAGGGCTAATGCCATGGCCGGGAGGTAAGGCGGCATTTATATCGTCCCACCTAGTCTCGCCTGGGGCTCTAATTGTCAGACCTCACTGACAGGCAATAATGAAGCACACTCATCCCCACACACGAGACTGCGGGGGGGGGGGAGAAGAGGTTAATATAAAAAATAACGAAAGACTGAAAAATATGGAGGAAGGGTAGACGAAGACGAAGAACAGAACAAAGAGAAAGTGAAAGAAATAGTAGTACGAAAAAAGGAAACAACAAACAAAGGAAGGAAGGAAGCCGACAATGGAACAAGCAGATAGGCAATAAGAGTGAGAAGAAAATGGTACGGGAAATTAAACTTATAGAATGCATAGGCAAGACTGGATGCGCTTGAAATTGGCTCTCACACTGAATGCAATTTGGAAGTGGAATATTGGATGAGTCCCTGCAAGGAGACAGGAATCTTCACCCATCACATTTGTCATAACGCAGTGGGTAGTTCTTTGTGTGATGGCTATCAGCATATTAATACATGGAGGAATGTCATCAAAGATCGCGTTACAGCAAACCACGCCTCATAACGTAAAGCGAGGGAAAAGTGGTGTTTTCAAGTATGCAAAGCAAAGTGATATAAAGTGTGGATGGGGGGGGAGGGGGTGAGCTGGGCACTGTTAACATTGGTGTTGGTGTTGTAGCAACACGCCCATCATGTCATTGCCCGCCTTTATTTCAGGGACGGATCCAGAAGATAAGGACAACTTGCATGAGATGAGCGGATATCGCCTGTGTGCCTCGCACTGGAGGTGCCAGTGCATGGTTCTGACGTAAAATATCAATAGACATGAGTTTTAATTACGTGGAATCTGGACTTCATAAGCTCTGATGTTTTTATATCGAATTTTGAACTATTCCCACTGCCGCTTTTCATTCATCTCTCCCACATGAGCTGCGGCCTGGGACTCCGCCAGCAGCTGCGAACATTCCCTGGAGTCCCATCGAACATCCAATATCGGGCAGGCGCACTGTTTGCTCTCGCTGGCGCGAATTGTTGGCAGCATGCATTTGTCGGACGAGGTAGTCCATCATAGCGGCCCGACTGGGGCGTGCTTATTGACGTACCGCCTGACAGATGCTCACGTTTCCTGTCTATACTGTGGGTGGGATGTGGAAGTGTCCACCGATGTTGAAAGCAGACACTATCCTGGTACCGTCGATGGTAGAGGGGTGTGAGCTTTCCCAGCGCGTTTAGAGAGAGCCAATCTACTGGTCTTGGAGGGACTAGTGAGATGGGAAGCCGAGCTACTGATGTCAGGGTTTTCTTACGGCCTCGAGGTCTTGATAACCCCCCTCCCCTCGGTCCGGCGAGAGTTAATACATTGGCACAAAACCATTATTCCATCGCGGACGTAAGTAAGAGCAAAATATAATGGTTTTCAACCCTCACTCTAAAAGTTAATTGGTACCCCCTACGAACTTCATGAGCCATCCAGTGCTTCAAGCCGCTAAATATGCCATATTTAGCTTAAAACGACTCGTAATTTGGAAATAGAGTCGTCTAAGACTTCGTTGGTATCAAATGAGCCTTTATATAAAATTGTGTGTCTTTAAACGAGTAATAACAACTTCGGTAGATGCATGGGCGGTATTGCCCCATACCTAGTAAAACATAATGTGTTGCAAAAACGGATATGGCATAATATATTTTTACCCTAATAATTCGTTCTTGTTCGAAAACAAACTCCAAAAGGGTCCAGGTATGCACCAACATATGAAATGCTGGTATATTTTGTGCAAGGTTCTAGAAAACACCGAAAAGACTTTCGGGTCGGGCCTACCCCGGCTTTCCCAATGTATGTGAGAGCATGATCTTGCGTGTTGAGAAGAGGACAACATGTCCCGAGAGAGAGAGGAGATGGGGGGGGACGAGTGAGTATATGCTAAAAAACAGATATGCATATTTAGAGTGAAGGAGAACGAGAAAGAAATATGTATGCGTATATGCATGCATATATATGTATGTATGTATACATGTACATAGAGCGAGAGAGGGTCAACGATAAAAACAGGAGGAAGGGGAGTGACAGAATGAGAGGGCAGTAATAGTAATTAGTAATTTAATATATTTAATTATTAATTGGTAGTAAAAAGTAATAGTAGTAGTAGCCTTGCCTGGGTTCTCTGAGTCTGAGTCGTTTGGTTTTCTTCTTTCTGATCTTGGCTGTTTGCTAGGTGTACTGAAAAACCCTGCTGACGTGCTTGTAGCTCGTTCTCTGTAGCAATAAACGCAGCCTCCACTTCGCGCCTCCGCATCTTCATCCAGTTATGCAGATGAACAGCCAAGTTTCACTATGGAAGGTGCCCTTCCACATCTGCATGTATCACCGTGATAGTATGTGTGCCCTGAGGTCGGCTTTATGTTCTCTTATTCGTTCTGTGAACCCTACCTGTCTCCATAAAGTAAGCCTTCTCGCACGCGCCGCAAGGAATCTTGTATGTAATACACGCGGAGCTTCATTTTGCCCGGATATTAACCCTCGCCAGTATTCGGCATTTTACCACCTTCGGTCGTATAGGGGGGGGTACGACCCCCCTGGCGATTCGAAACCGTGCGTGTTACGAAAACGAACCAAATACGAAAGTGATAGATTTGGTCGAGATCTCGCGGTTGGAATTCAGTATGACCTTCTAAGGTCAATGGTTGACCTTCCAGGTCAGATCAAATGTCTAAAATTGATTTTTTGGGTATTTTCCGACGAAAATCGTCAGTTATATCGAAACTACTGTCTAAATATGCACGACATGGCCGGAAACATGTTTATTGGGACCTTGCGAACATAACGACATGTGACACGATGTGATCGGACCAATATGTCATGCACCAAATGAGGTCAAAGCCGTGACCCCAAATATCCAACTTTTTTAAGAGTGGTTCCAATTTCGAAGTTTAAAGTTCCTCAGGGTAAAAATGGACGCTGAATTCGAATTCAGCACGAAAAATTACCGTAGGTCAGCTAAAAAAGGTCGAAAGGTCAAACGAGGTCAACCGAGGTCACCGATTTTTTGGAACATTATTTTTCCAATGGGAACCCATCTGGGCATTGCAAAATTGCATTGCAAAACACATAATACCAGTCGATGTAGGCAACAATGTCACGTTTAGGTGCGATAATCACGTATTTGTTGAAAACTGCTCGGAGGTGCTCCCTTTTATGACCTCATAACTCTGTGACCTGACATGCCCTCCCAAAAAATTCACCAAAAGCCGTCAAAAGGTTTCCCCAGAGGGTACTGAAAATTTCAGAGCGATCCGTTCATCGGTTTGGAAGGAATACACAAAAACCTTAGGGGGGGGTTGCCCCCCCCCCCCCCCCCCTATACTGGCGAGGGTTAAGATGACCGTCTTTCCTGAGACTGCAACCAAGGAGACTGCCTGATTAACGAGCCCAGCAACGTGTCCTGTGTGGGGAGCGACCGGAGCGACTCGACCCTTTTGTCTGGCAGCTCCCGCTTGCTGCCCGGATTTCCTTATTCATTATTTGACGCGACTTTCGTTTCAGGAAGATCAGCAGCGTGAGAGGGAATTTCAGCTTTCTGAGTGTAGCAGCTACATAGTCCAGTTCTCTTCATTACGAAATTCAGGGGAGCAGATGCAAATGGCCAACACACAACCTACTGCAGGCTTTTCGTACGTTTTTTTTCCTAATGTAACCCTGTTTCGTATGTAGCAGCCTATCCCATTTGGCTACACGCACTATTACAGGTTCGATTGATATTGGGCATTCCTATGGCCAGCTATTCAAAAGTTAGGACAGCCAGCTTAGGAATGCCTCAGGATGCCAATACATATATGATCTTTCTGCATACGTCCAGTTCACTACAACTGGTTGCATCCTTTGTTTGGTCTTTTTGTTTGCAGATAGGCCACCACCAGTTATTGGTAGAAGTAGCCCCAGGAGCACCTCAGCTAGGTAGCAAGCTAGTAACACCAAGGAACTCCTGGGGCCACAAGTGAAATGTGTTATGAGGGGGAGAAAGGGAAAAGATTCCAAAGTTGGATCCATGTATATACACATGCACAAGCACACATACCTGCATATGCACACACATGAAACATACACCTGTACATACTTCACATACATATACATATATGTGCTCACACAACATTTATACAAATATACATACATACACATATACTAACATGCACATATGCATCCATACACATTTACACACATACACATGCACACGTCTGCATATACACACCTGTATTTACATGCAATTAAGCATATAGATACACATGCATCTTCGCATTTGGATATACTTGCTGATCCAGCTTTACTCAGATATACTTATATTAATCACCTACATATAATAATTCCTCTGCTTTTTTGTACTGTGCAATTGATCAAGGTTAATTTTTGCTCGCCAGTTAGTTTGTGATATATAAGTAATTGAAATAGCTCTGATAACTTCTTATATCTTCCTTCTTAATAGGTACATGATTACAGGAAGGAAATTTTGAACCAATAATACTATTCCAAGTTCTTGGTGCTATAAATGATATGGAATGAAGTCTATAGGATTTCGATGAAAAAAGTGCATGGAAATGATCAGCATGCCTTAAATTACTTCATGCGTATTGGAATATATTCATCATAGTGATTGGTAATGTTTTATTACAAAATATGTGGAGTAGTAATATGTTCTGTTGTTGTACAATATGAGGGAACTTCAAAATGTTATATTTGACAAACAATTCATTTGTAGGGTATGTACGATGCTGATTATCTATGATTCTTAATTACATTTTTTATTTGAACAATTCTGTCTAATCATGTTGGAAAATTATTTCCCCATATTAATGCACAATAATTTAAATAGGGAAGAATCAATGTATTATACAAATATTTCAATCCACGCCTTGTGATAAAGTATTTTGCTCTTCCCATTATTCCTAGATTTCTGCTAGTTTTTGCAGCAACATATGCTATATGATACTTCCATGTTAATTTTTCATCAACTATTGCACCAAGATATGTGATTTGCTGTTTCCTGTTAACTTTTTTTTAGAATTTATGGTTATGTTTAAGTCAGCACTAGGCATACTGGAATACATTTGGTAATTTGTTTTATCGCATATTATGGTGGAGGTAGCTGTCATTATTGTATGACTTTTTTGTCATTTCGTATTTTGAAAAATGCGTTATTGCAGGCATCTGATTCGGGACCATGGGTATCGATTTGCATCTTTTAAGTTCGCTTTCACCCTCGCAATATGGGCTCGCCACTCTCCAACATAATTTGCTTTTAGAATAGGCTCCTGTGGGCCCTGCCCCTCCGACCAATCAATTTCGACCCTCCCATTGTCTCAGTGTATTGGACCGTCCGATGACCTTCCGAAATTGACGCCCCTGTTCATGATTACGATTTGGCTGTGTACCTCGTTTGATCTTAATAGAGGTGCTATAGCGAAACGTTGTGGCATTCATGGAGCAGCGTTATAATTTGAATATAACATTGACGCTGAATATAATCTACATAGAACGGCCATACAACACCCATTCAATGTAATTCGAAGATCCAGGAACATATTCATGGATCGTACCTACTAAATATCCTGCTCCAAATGTTCGCAATAATCATTCAGATGACATAGCCGCGCACCATCTTGCACAGGTCACAACACCCTGCATCTCATCAGTGTTAGCTTATGTGATTTGTACCCTCCACCCCTGCCGGGAAGGAAGCAGGACAAGATGATGGAGGGCGACCTGGGATCTGTGCTTTCTCATGTTAGCCAAGGGGATGAACGCCATCACTTCTGCGGACTCCGATCTTCTATTGACATCATAGCGGGCGGGGGTGACAAGCCGTCCAAAGAACGGTGAAGATTGCCTGAGTCGAGACCATAGCGGGTGGAGGTGGGACGATTCTCAGCAGGCCGTGGAGGGGGGGGGGGGGGTAGATCCTCAGCAGACCGCGGAGGATATGATCCTCAGCATACCGCGGAGGACATGATACTCAGCAGACCGCGGTGGATATGATCCTCAGCAGACCGCGGTGGATATGGTTCTCAGCAGGCCGTAGAGGACATGATCCTCAGCAGGCCGCGGAGGATGTGATCCTCAGCAGAGCGTGGTGGATATGATCCTCAGCAGACCACGGTGGATATGATTCTCAGCAGGCCGTGAAGGACATGACCATCAGCAGACCGCGGAGGATATGATCCTCAGCAGACCGCGGTTAATATGATCCTCAGCAGACCGTGGAGGACATGACCCTCAGCAGGCCGCGGAGGATATGATCCTCAGCAGACCGCGGTGGATATGCTTCTCAGCAGGCCGTGGAGGGGATATGATTCTCAGCAGGCCGCAGAGGGACATGATTCTCAGCAGGCCGTGGAGGGGATATGATTCTCAGCAGGCCCGGGTGGATATGATTATCAGCAGGCCGTGGAGGGGAGGGGGCATGATTATCAGCAGGCCGTGGAGGGAACGGGTATGATTATCAGCAGGTTGTGGAGGGAGTGGGGTGATTCTCAGCAGGCCGTGGAGGGGCAGGGGTACCAACCTCGTGCAGCAGACTCTCAGCAGGCCGTGCGAAGAATGGCGAAGGCCATGGAACGGAAACCATTCAGCTCTATCCCGGCGAAGGCAATGCAGCCGGCTTCTCTAGTATCCGACCGCAACAAAAACTTAAGTTTCGTAAAATCCAAATTTATTCAATGAAGTCATTATCATTGGCACTACAACTTTCAGTTTGTCCAGTTCTGAAAGCACTGTTATTTATTGGATGATTGCACGTTGTAGTTCGAAAGACCGTTTTCAGTAAATGCACTGACACCACCACACATTGGAAGTATTGTCAATGTGTCAACACTGCACATGTGTTTTGTGAGTCACAGCTACTGCGAAATCCACATATGTACAAAATTCATCGAGCACGTACGCCAGTATTTTACTTGTCATTACGTATACATCAAAAACTAGAAGATACACTGTGTTCTCCATATCTGTGAAGCAGTGAACCGGAATACACAAGACAAATCGATCCACAAAACTTACTTCATGTTCCTCTTCACTTTACCAGAAAATCTGGTCTTTCTTTAGCTTCAGGTCGGCTAAAAACTAGCTACAGGGTTTCTCATTTATAGTGCTGCAAACTGATGTAGGTGCAGTTGTACAGTGCACAATTGTAAAATATTGTTTCAGTATTGTACACGGATGGCAGGATTGATGTGATTTGATTGTACGATGCACAGGAAACTGCGGCGAAGTGCGACGATCGGCAGTGGCTCACAGTGGCACCCCGCATGTGCGATGGAATAGCCAACATCCAGCCGATAACCGACTCACATTCACTTACGCCTGATGGTCTTCTCAAAAACAATAACGAAAGCAGATGCCCGGAACCGCTGCCCATCGCCAGACGTTTCGCAACCGCTATCGTTCTACTGTGATATTATGTGTTGGCGCCACGAGGGCTGTGTGCTGGTTTCAGCGCTCCTCCCACATAACCCGTCACCCCACAACCCTACCGTTGGGCCGCATGTCTTATTTCAGATACCTGATGCTCAACCAGTCTAAACACTACTTCGTACCAGTCGTTCGTCGAGCCGCAACATCGCACAAACCGCCTACTCAGTCTCACAACTCGACACAATTTCCCTTCTCCGAGGGGAGGGGGTGGGGTGATCATGCACGCCGACGCGGTGCACTGAGGCCAGACACGCGGACAAATCGCCGTGGCGGACCACGCCACCCCTGCCATCCTACTCCCATCAGCGATATACAGAGGCGTCCAGAGTCAGTCGGCTGGCCGCGGCGCCCCTCTACTGGCCGCCACGGCCTCCAGTCTGGCTGTCGCCTGCACTCCCCGCTGATTTTCCGTCCTGCCTGACATTGACACGCGTCCTCGGTAGACACATCTACAAAGAGCGGATCCCGAAACAACATACCTAGACGTTGGATTGGTCTGCCTACCTCGCACTGGATCACCTCTGCTCGCAGTGGATGCTTATGCTCACGACGACCCATCGCAGACAATTATCCGTTGTCAGATGACCATTACACCCTGCAGATTTCTTCTCCAGGCAACCTCTACCCTCCTTTCCCTCCTCACTGACCATGAACGGCCTCCACACACACTTAGTGTCCACTACTCACACCAAACGTGCCCTCTTTCCAGTGAACACCGCGCTCGGCCGCCATGAACGGCCGCGGTGTGGGTGGACAAGTCGCGTGACCCAGCTGACGGCGACCCCCCCCCGACGTCGGCTACTGCTCGCTGGGCACCACCTTGTACGGGTTGAGGATGCCGCGCGGGTCCATGGCGCTCTTGAGGGTGCGCATCAGCCGGATGGCGGCCGCACTCTTGGACAGGTGCAGCAGGTGGCGCTTCTTGAAGCCGATGCCGTGCTCGGCGCTGATGCTGCCGCCGTGTCGGGCCGTCCACTCAAACAGGTACGGCTCGATGGCGCGCTCCACGTCCAGGTCGAACCGCGGCGCGGTCACGTTCAGGTGGATGTTGCCGTCGCCTGCGGGCACGCCAGGTCAGGTCACCTGCCGACAGCGTCCGCAACAGGCAGGCCGCCGGGCAGGTCAAACAGCCTGGGTTGGATAGGCCAGGGTCGGGTAGAGTAGGTTAGGTCAGGTCAGGTCAGGTCAGGTCAGATTAGGTTAGGTTTGGGTTAGGCTCCCGTGCCACTGGTACGGGAAAGATCTAACACGGCACGTCAGGACAACGTTGGACATGTCAGATCGGGTCAGCGCCAGTATAACATATTTAATTATAGCAGGTAATTAATTGAAGGAGTCCAGTCAGGGGTATTCGATCCAAATAGCTTGCACCGGGGTTTTCTAGCCGACGGGGTTAGCAACTTCCAGGAGAGGGGGTGATAAATGCATAGAAAGATTAACACAAAAGAGGGGCAATATGTGCCGCATGCTTGTGTTGCTAATAGACCATGAACTTAGGCACCATGTCGAGCCAAATATAAATGGTCCGATAAGTCCAGGGACTGTACTCATTCGCATTGCATTAAGTTAACTTAACTGAGCGCCAGTCAGTCAACCCTGGAAGATGGAATAAGGTCTGTCTATAAGGTCAGGCCAGATCGGGAGTCAGGCCAGGGCCACGTAACTTGTACCAAGTATGTCAGACCCAGCTTTGCTGATATTTGGGAGCTCCAAAGTGACACGAATATCTGAGTACATTTTGTGCTCGGTGTCAGCAGTCCTTTCACAGGATGCTGTTTTGCGGAAGCGACATTTTCGAAGAGCCTCCAACTAAGGCGTCAGAGCGAGAGTGAGAAAAACAGACGTGCGGCTTCTACCAGCCAACATTACATCTCAAATCAGCTCGCGGCCTGGAGGGTGATGATGCCCGGTGACTACATGTATGGACAGGCCGATTTGGATCCAAGTCACTTAACAACTAGTCGGCCTAGACCGCGGGCGTGTTCTGCAGACATGGGGACATCGGTCGGGCTGGGCGAAAGCGCTGGCATGAACGTCACCAGTAAACAAAGGACAGGTCAGATGTCAGTGGGACAAGTCACATTTGAGCCAACCTCAAAGCAACCTCCATAAGGACAACAATATCGCAAAGATAATGCAAGATCGATGACACCCACCACTCGAGGCTTTCAACACATATATGGGACAGTGGCAAAGAGGCTGGCCACATCCTATTTTCCCGTATAAGACTGCAGAAGCACACATCAGGGTGTTTGGATTACCGCTGTTTCCGCCAGCGTCAGCACATTGCCGTGGAACAGCCGTTGACCCGAGTGTAAATCTGTCCCAACGTATCCGAGCTGTGACATTTGGTGACTGAGCGAAAGACACGGAGCCTGCGGCAATGGTGATCTCGCCGTGCTACGAGGCCATCAGCTCGCCACCGTACCGACGCCGGCTGAGTACTTACAAGTCGCACGGGTACGGCACGGATTACATGGTATCGCTGCCGCAGCCATGGCACGTGACATATAAAAATAGCAATAAATGAACCAACTATGCAATTCAATTTATTAAGTTTATACACACACACACACGCGCGCGCGCGGACGCACGCACACGCACACGCACACGCACACGCACACGCACACGCACACGCACACGCACACGCACACGCACACGCACACGCACATACACACACACAATATATATATATATATATATATATATATATATATATATATATATATATATATATATAAATGTGCATATTATACATTCATGGACATACAAATATAAACAACCCAATTAAACGTTCTCAAGCACACTTGCAAGAATTAGCCACAATGCAGACATTTCCCGCTACAGTATTCGCTCCTGGGAACAAGCCATCAGGCATTCACATGGCGTAAAGTTAGCTCGGCAGATGGAGTTTGAATGCGATGATTAAGCCCGAGGCGGTGAGGACTGTCGGACCGAGTCTGACCGGGGAGAGTGGGACGTCAGCCGTGTCGACGCCCAGTTGGCCGCCACATCCACCAACGGCGCCGTTAACCACGTTGGTTACTGTTGTGTGGGGGGGGCATGCCGCGGGGTCTCAGCCGCAGAGGACAGAATGCTGCCAACCACGCTAGCCGCCGCCAACCGCCGCCAACCACGCTAGCCGCCGCTAACCGCCGCCAACCACGGCTAGCCGCCGCTAACCGCCGCCAACCACGGCTAGCCGCCGCTAACCGCCGCCAACCACGGCTAGCCGCCGCTAACCGCCGCCAACCAAGCTAGCCGCCGCTAACCGCCGCCAACCACGGCTAGCCGCCGCTAACCGCCGCCAACCACGCTAGCCGCCGCTAACCGCCGCCAACCACGGCTAGCCGCCGCTAACCGCCGCCAACCACGGCTAGCCGCCGCTAACCGCCGCCAACCACGCTAGCCGCCGCTAACCGCCGCCAACCACGGCTAGCCGCCGCTAACCGCCGCCAACCACGGGTAGCCGCCGCTAGCCGCCGCCAACCACGGCCAGCCGCCGCCAGCCGCCATGACTCCCCACAATACAACGGCGGCACTAGCTGCTGAATCGCCGCCCACAAATCACAGCCATATCACGTCTCAGCACATCTCGGCAAATGTACGACACGGATCCGCGAAATGTGGCCGCCCAACGGGAAGGCACGCTGGTCAGAGTACATGGGAAGGCGCGCTGGTCAGAGTATATGGGAAAGCGCGCTGGTCAGAGTACATGGGAAGGCGCGCTGGTCAGAGTACATGCAAAGCTTCAGATTACACAAGCACCGGAACCACCACAAAGCTCATACATTCCGGGGCTGGACCATGGTATCACAGGGTTAAAATAATGGTTTTTCGTTAGGTGCGAGATGTCGAAACGAGCACAGTAGGATGTCGAAATTTGCCATGGAACTAGTGTCCTTTAAAATGATTTTGATGTCATTCAGACTCAAATTTGAGCCAATGCTTTAAGTACTTATGGCTGTACCTTTATCATTTGTTTCGATATTCATATTTTAGGAAAGGCTATATTCCGGAGAGGAAGAATAATGTCTATGCCATAAACTGATATTGTATCCCATATCACATTATAGGTATTCCCTTTACCTGAAATTGCGTTGCGAAGTGTTTGTGTATCACCATTCCTTATCGAGAGCATGAACATGATACTTATAAGCGAGATAGTGTTAGAAAGGAAACACGAAGACTTCATAAGCACGCATCAAGGAGCAGGATGTCGATACTTCTTGGAGAAGGATGTCGATGGAATGTTGAGAAAGTGGTATATTCCACCCTTTTTCACGAATAATTTATCACTGTGGCATCACCACCATCAAAGTCTACCCGAAAGCGGACAACCCTACTCACTCGACTTCGCTTCTCTTGACCATCCAGGTGTGGTTATGCCAGCCTGTCCTCGCTTCGCCAGCCGGGCGAAGATCAGTTCAATCGAGTATTCACTATCCTCACTCATCGCCGTATGCCATCCATCTCCGCCTGATGATATTGCATTGCCACTGACCCTATCATCATTCGAGCGTTGCCATCCTATCGCCGCCGACGTTGCCATCCCTCGAGCGTTGCTATCATATCGCCACCAACCCTGCCATCTCTCGAGCGTTGTTATCCTACCGCCGCCGGTGCTGCCATACCTGGAGCGTTGCTATCCTATCGTCGCCGGTGCTGCCATACCTGGAGCGTTGCTATCCTATCGCCGCCGGTGCTGCCATACCTGGAGCGTTGCCATCCTATCGCCGCCGGTGCTGCATCGATGATTAGTTTTAAAACCATCAACAATGAAAAACACGGACGTTCACAGTGCCAATGCGGCGTGCATTCCGTGTCGTCAGGCTGACAGGGATGGATTCCGTGTCGTCAGGCTGACAGGGATGGATTCCGTGTCGCCAGGCTGACGGGGATGGATTCCGTTTCGCCAGGCTGACAGGGATGGATTCCGTGTCGCCAGGCTGACAGGGATGGATTCCGTGTCGCCAGGCTGACAGGGATGGATTCCGTGTCGCCAGGCTGACGGGAATGGATTCCGTGTCGCCAGGCTGACAGGGATGGATTCCGTGTCGTCAGGCTGACAGTGGTGGATTCCGTGTCGCCAGGCTGACGGGGATGGATTCCGTTTCGCCAGGCTGACAGGGATGGATTTATGTCGCCAGGCTGACAGGGATGGATTCCGTGTCGCCAGGCTGACAGGGATGGATTTCTGTCGCCAGGCTGACGGGGATGTAAGCCGCCAGCACCCGTGTAAAGGCGCCTGCTAGTATGCAGAGCTGAATCCCATGTAAGGATGACGGCTCAAGTGTAAGGGCGCCGGCTCCGGTGTAAGGGCGCCGGCTCCCGTGTAAGGGCGCCGGCTCCCGTGTAAGGGCGCCGGCTCCGGTGTAAGGGCGCCGGCTCCCGTGTAAGGGCGCCGGCTCCCGTGTAAGGGCGCCGGCTCCCGTGTAAGGACGCCTGCTCCCGTGTAAGGGCGCCGGCTCCGGTGTAAGGGCGCCGGCTCCCGTGTAAGGACGCCTGCTCCCGTGTAAGGGCGCCGGCTCCGGTGTAAGGACGCCTGCTCCCGCGTCTGGGCGTGCCGCAACACGCGCGCACACTGACCCCTTTCCCTCACGTCCGTGTTGGCGCGAGCACGGGGTGCCAGTTACGGCACCGCCCGCGACACCACAGCCTGCCCCGCTGGCGACCGCGGGGTGTCAGTTACGGCACCGCCCGCGACACCACAGCCTGCCCCGCTGGCGAGCACGGGGTGCCAGTTACGGCACCGCCCGCGACACCACAGCCTGCCCCGCTGGCGACCGCGGGGTGTCAGTTACGGCACCGCCCGTGTCAGTTACGACATCACAGCTTGCCCCGCTGGCGAGCACGGAGCGTTCTCAGCACGACTAAAAGGTTTGTGTATGCCTTAATCCATTAACGATGATGAATCTGGATTCAGATGAGCGATGACTATGATGACGAGGTCATTGTGCACCCAGGACGTAATTAGGCATGAGCTACAGTGGTGCTATCGCTATGTATTGGAACTGAAGACAGTTGATAGATCGCATCGAAGTTTGCTTGCTGAAGAAATAAAGGGATGTGCCCTGAAGCTTTCAATCATGCAACACCACACGCAAACAACCATCGTCGTCAGCCCCTCGAATATAAGAAGGTAAAAAGGTTGCGGCGGCGAGCGGATATCCAGCCCATGGCAGACAGTAAGGCCTGAGCGGGACAGACAGGGTGGGCGGGTTGTTCACCTCCAACCAGCAGATACCCAGACGATGGCAGACAGTATGGTATGAGTGGGACAGAGCGTCATGCATGGGTTGTTCACCTCCAGCCAGCAGATACCCAGACCATGGCAGACAGTATGGTCTGAGTGGGACAGAGCGTCGTGTATGGGTTGGTCACCTCTAGCCAGCAGATAGCCCGACCATGACAGACAGTAAGGCCTGAGTAGAACAGAGTGTCGTACACGGGTGTGTCACCCCAGCCAGCAGATAGCCACGCGTCGCCGGAGTAAGGCCAATCCTGAAACGCCAGGGGACGTCGTACGGCCCGAAGAAGAATGCCGCAAACCAAGCAAAGGCTTTGCAAGTTACAGTTCGCTCCAGTAAAGCTCCACGGCGGAAATACAACTGTGGCGACTTCTACACGCATGGATGCGCTGAAAGTTACGGTTTTGGAACATTTTACATGTATATTTCATATCTCATGTCGAGCGGCTCTGACGCGGCACAAGAGGGGTGGGGCGGGGCGGGTAATTGGCTTAGAGGGCTCGGACGCCGGTTGTCGGGTGTGTATTGCATTGTAGTTAAGTTTACTGTAGCAATATGGTACGTTTTCTTTCGCTGGGGTAAAAAAGTCGGGGCATTCGGTCAACTACTGATGACTGTGGCCGTGGCGGCATGGCATGGCGGCATGGCATGGCGGTATGGCGTTAATGGTACCACGACGTTGGTTCTGCCGTAGCAATACATAGCTAGGCGGCTGGCCGGAAAAAGGCACCACGACGTTGGTTCTGCTGTAGCAACACATGGCTAGGCGGCCAACCAGTAATGACGCCACGACGTTGGTTCGGCTGTAGCTGGGTGTACGGCAATAGCTGGGCAGTACGCAGCAGCTATTTCCGACGACTGACGCGTCGCCAATACCGGTTGAGCGACCGCACAGCCCACTGACCCCTACTCTGATCAACTGATCAGCTGTACAGCGTGCCAAATAGTAGGCACATGTCGCGACTCGAACCAGCCTCGTTGTGGAGAGGACGGGACGGCCAGACAAATGTCCGGCCCTAATCCACGCCAATATGTACTGCTATTTCGGCTGAAAATTGAATGTTTCGGCCCAAGTCAGGCCAGGAATGTTGTTCAAATTCGAACGCCACGCATTGGTCGGCAACATCGGTGGGCAAGACACCGGTGCTAACAGGAGCTGGCCTCGGCCCAGCTGTTCACCCACCGCGACCGGTGGCGAACCGCACACCCGTAGATCAGTGTGTGCTGGCCGAGAGGAGCCCGAGTGTGGTCCGAACGTGGTCCGAGTGTGGTCCGAGTGTGGTCAGGGTGTGGTCCGAGTGTGGTCAGGGTGTGGTCCGAGTGTGGTCCGAGTGTGGTCAGGGTGTGGCCCGAGTGTGGCCTGTGTGTGACCAGAGTGTGGCCAGCGTGGTCTGAGTGTGACCAGAGTTTGACCAGAGTTTGGCCCGAGTTTGGCCCGAGTGTGGCCTAAATGTGGCTACAGCCGACGTCCAATGATGCCGTGTGGCTGTGATGGCGCCTGCCGGATGAACAGCGGCTTGACTTGCAGACCCAGAGCCGACAGCCGAAACTAGCCAGTCAGTTGCATCGTCATGTCAGCCTGTGGTATCCTCACGCCAGTCGGTGGCATCCTCACACCAACCAGTGACATCCTCACGCCAGTCGGTGGCATCCTCACGCCAACCAGTGACATCCTCACGCCAGTCGGTGGCATCTTCACGCCAACCAGTGACATCCTCACGCCAGTTGGTGGCATCTTCACGCCAACCAGTGACATCCTCACGCCAGTCGGTGGCATCCTCACGCCAGTCGGTGGCATCCTCACGCCAACCAGTGACATCCTCACGCCAGTTGGTGGCATCCTCACGCCAACCAGTGACATCCTCACGCCAGTCGGTGGCATCCTCACGCCAACCAGTGACATCCTCACGTCAGCCGGTGACATCGTCACGCCATGCGATGTGCTTGAGCTTGACGACACCGGAGGCCGGTCAGACGAGAGGCAACCCGACCATTTACAGAAACCGAGTGCATCATTCTTTAAAACACCGCCGCACACATTACACAGCCATTCTTGATTGCATCACCGCCGACAGACACTGCAAACGGCCAGATGAGAGATAACTTAATTCACAGAAACTAGCTTCACTTTGTGAAATCATCTAGCCGTGGATAACAACCCAGAGCGCAACAACGCCAAAAATACCATGCTCGCCCAGCCACAGTGGCCACAAAGCTCGCGCCGCCAAGACAATCGGGTCGAAAGGTCACCGGAAACGCGTCAGTGGGCGGCTGGGCATGCGTCGTTACGCCGACCGTGTCCACCGTATCACCGTCCTGGGACACGCACGGCCGCCTCCACAGCGCCACTGAAACTGCACCAGAAACGACCGCCCCGCCACCAGGGTGTCACCACACGTGGGTGTCACCGCCACCAGGGTGTCACCACACCAGGGTGTCACCACACGTGGCACGAACTCTGCCTGTAGGCGCTGACCATACCTGCGCGAGTGTTGACGAACGTCATAATCATGGGTGGAGGTTGAGTGTTATCAGGTCGGGCTGAGCACCGGACAGGAGTGGCTGAGCACCACCTATATTTTTGTTTTATTCGGCATTAGTGCCTGTGAGGATACATGGAAAAACGCCACCTAGAAACCATGAGGTCATGCAAAAACACCACTTGAAATTTTCGGAAGACTTTGGAAACCTCCATCAGTGACCAGGATGGCAGGATGACTCTACACTTACGCGCTGACGTCGTCTCGTCCGTTACCTGCTACACGGGTGAGCGGCGCCTGATGTCCGACAGTGTCCGTGCACACATCGAGCGGGACACGGGACGGCCGTATCCATACACATCGAGCGGGACACGGGACGGCCGTATCCATACACATCGAGCGGGACACGGGACGGCCGTATCCATACACATCGAGCGGGACACGGGACGGCCGTATCCATACACATCGAGCGGGACACGGGACGGCCGTATCCATACACATCGAGCGGGACACGGGACGGCCGTATCCATACACATCGAGCGGGACACGGGACGGTCGTATCCATACACATCGAGCGGGACACGGGACGGCCGTATCCATACACATCGAGCGGGACACGGGACGGCCGTATCCATACACATCGAGCGGGACACAGGACGGCCGTATCCATATGCATTAGGGCGAGTCGACCAAAACGACTTCCAAAACAAGAGTGCAGCATCATGAAAATCATATTCAATATTTGTTTGATATAATTTATCTAAACCATTCCTAATATCGGCTCCAAGTCCACAAAGACAGCAAATCCCGCCAGGCGCACCGGCCGCCATATTTTCTTGCACATCGCAGAATATTACAAGAGCATCAACGGGTACAGCATAGCCAAGTCCAATCACCATAACACAGGTTTCAAGTTTCCACTGCGTTTCGACTAGAATGCAATATCGCCGTTACATAGGAAACACCGCGGCGGCCCGGTGCCTGCCGCCCGTGCTTTCGTCGTCTGCGTTGTCGACGTCGTTGCTGGTCGTTTGTGATTGGCTGCGGCGGTGCCCGCAGTGTGCAGTCGGCCACCTAGCGCCGGGTTGGGTGGCATCATGACAACCTTCGCTTTGTTGTGATATAATTAAAACGGAATTGCCTTGTAGGCATATACTTGCATCATATCTGATACAGAAAACCTGGTGCAGAGGGAAAATGTGTTCAAACTGAAGTTACTGATCAACTTTAGGCAGACACCTTAGAAGAAGCTGAAGTTATTGGATGGGCATATGAAGTGCCTGATCGCAGGGATGGGCTTGTACTTTGTAAGAGTTGAGACGAAAATTATCGGGGTAATATAATACTTAGACGATATTTTTCTTCAAACCTGTGACATCAGAACCTCAGTGTGCATTTGTCAGTGAATCTGGAGCACTTCATCACAGGGCAATTCATTGTCAAACAGCACCTTCAAATTATAAAAATTAGAATAGTTGTCTTGAAAGGATAATGTCATGGGTGCCAGCTTTTCTAGCAGCAGCATACTTTTCCAATATTGCCTGAAGGTGCTTCATTCAAGCGTAGATATATTCGTGACGTGCTTTACGACCAACTATTGCTGTAGCAGCCTGTGTCACAAGCTGCACCACACGCTCCACAGCTTGCTGGTCAGCGGGATAATGTGACCCTTAAGCGCAGTATCTGATATCCCCGTATCTCGGCTCAGGTAAGGGCTACCATCTGCTGTGGTTCAGTAGCGAGTTCATCGGGCCAGCTTATGAGGTCCGTGTAGCTATGAACGTTGAGGTCCGTGTAACTATGAACGTTGAGGTCCGTGTAGCTATGAACGTTGAGGTCCGTGTAGCTATGAACGTTGAGGTCCGTGTAACTATGAACGTTGAAGTCCGTGTAGCTATGAACGTTGAGGTCCATCTTGGGGTGCTGGAACGATCTCATGCCATCCTCCCTCTGTTTTCTGCAATCCAGTCCTCTGCACTGCTTTATGTCAACGAAAACGAATATAAAGAAGCACACGCAATGCCACCTTTAGCTTCATGGTCAGCATTAGTCGAAGGAATACATCACAAAAATTCAGTACGATACGTGAATATATGCCTCACACACTGGCCTTATTCAGTTCAACATCCTCTTGTGTGTGCTAAGTTGCAGAAGCGCAGTGGATGAAATAGACCCGTTTACTGGAATTAAAATGTTTCATGCATTGTTTCCACTAACCATGCGCATACGGTAAAAGCTAATCAGAAAATTGAAGCGATGCTGGCTGTTTAGCACCGCGACCCCGAGCACGTGAACTAGCGCAAGTGGCATGGTGTGTCACGGCTCTGTCCGCCTTCGACTTTGTCTCACTCAGGGCACGTCCAACATAATTTCCCAGGATGCCACATTGCATTTGTAGGGGTGGCGGCTCTGCCGTCGGTGGGGTGTGGGGGTGGTGGCTTCGGTGGTTTGGCGGGTGTGGCGGGTGAGGGGTCTGCGGGGTGTAGCTGTGCTGGGAATGTGTGCGGTGTACAATGGGTGTGTGAGCAGGTATAAGTGTGCGATAGTTAGGCCAACCGAGCCTTAACTGAACCTGTTCTGATTGATGATTGAGGCTTTATTTTAACTGAGAACACTTTAGCAAGGCTGAGCATGAGCTGACTCTTGACTTATACAGGGTTAATTAAAACTGAGCTAACTCACTCCTTTGCTGATTATACATGTGTCAGGGATGTGTTCTGCTGTGTTTCCCCGCCACCTCCACCACACATTCCCCAAACCCCGACCGGCTTGATGGTGTTTGCTACCGTCCCTAACACGAATTTATATGTGTGCGAGGTCAAAGTTTTGGGAACACCATATAGGTAAATGAGTGCGTCTAGCCAAATTAGAAAGATTACGTTGTATTTATAAAATTAATGATCAGGCAATTTGCCCTTGGTTTCAATGACTTGTCCCGAGATGGGACTTTTGGATTCTAATAGTAGTGTAATTTTGTGCAATGTTCTACTCGAAATAGGTGCCTGTGATTGAGCCCCAAGTGGCTTCCGCTGGTCCTTAAAGCTACCTAAAGCACATTCATTCTCCTCATTCACTTCACATTCGCTCGTCCCATTCATTCTATCCTTATTAATTAATGAAATACTTGGTCCCCAAATTTTGCTCTCCCCCCCCCCCCTCAGCGGTACACAAACACATATATCGACGGATCATTGCTCTATTTTTGATGGTAGGTTGGCCGAATATGTAAATCTTCCACTGCCATCATAGCTGGCCTCGCCATTATTGACAGTGTTCCTCGCCTGGATGAAGGCTTAATGCTACGAGGGGGCTCATCGTACTGGCTCCGAGGGCTTATACAAGTGCTCTGGTATCCTTGACTGACATACCCTAGCCTTAAAGAAAGGTCGGTGCCGCACCGGGCCTTACCCGCCGTATACTGATACTGTGCGACCAGGTGAACGTGCTCACGAGCGGGCACGGATCCCTACCACGTTGGGCACGTCCCCTGGCCGTCTTTATAGCCTAGCCTGCCCTACCCTTTCAGCCTCGGGGCTTATGGCACGCCAAACCCGTCCGAACGTTCCCCCCGCCCCGAAAGGCTACACGGATCCGTGCCGAAACGTATAGCGAACGGGGGGCGGACTCACGACTGTGCAGTGTTTTGCCTTAGCCTAGTGTTTGGCGCCAAACTCGACGGACGCAAGGTGGGGCTCGACAGCCCATCCGACCTTGCATACTGTGCCCGCCCCCAGCTGTACCCCTGGATCACAGAGGCCAGCGGGCTTTTGCAGTCAAAGAACCAGAGCATGTGCTTAATGCCCCCAAAGTATACAGTCATCGCACCCCTTCTCGCAATTGGACATCATCCAAACGCAGATCATATATATATAAACAACATTACTATTCTAGTCAAGTTAAAAACTGGCTTTCACACTCATTACCCTTACCCGGGAACGTTCAGTTCATAGGAGAACGGCTGGCAGGTCGACTGCCTCGCTTATATGTGGATGTACTTTATATGGCAAATTAATCTCGGGCAACCATCAAATATCATGTGAACATCATCCCTTGTGTTCACGCAAAGTTTGGATTGCAACGAAAAGGGTTGCACCACAGCCGGTGGGTAGCTATAGCATTATTGTTCCTGCTCCGCCGCTGTTCCCGTCCATCACTGCCGACTGCTGCCACATAATTTATATAATTAATCTAGTATATTTAAATTTCCATACGCCGCATCTCATTACACCCACGCGCTTCTTACACACACACACACACTACTCGCCATCTCAATCCTTGCACGCGACACACTCCCTCCGCGACACACTTCCTCCGCGACACACTCCCTCCGCGACACACTCCCTCTGCGATACACTCCCTCCGTGACACACTCCCTCCGCGACACACTCCATCCGCGTCACACTCCCTCCGCGACACACTCCCTCCGCGACACACTCCCTCCGCGACACACTCCCTCCGCGACACACTCCCTCCGCGACACACTCCCTCCGCGACACACTCCCTCCGCGACACACTCTCTCCCCACCCTGAATTTACCCTATTTGGTCCCTCCCATAAAAACAGGTCGCCCCTTTCAGTAAGTGAATGACGTGGAGAAGATAGAAGCTGGGTGATAGAACTTAGGTTGGTTCGGAAAGGTTTGGAAAAGAGGAAGACATGTCAGACGTATGACACTCACATGCCCGATGGTCGTCGCCCTCCAGCCGTCGTCACTCTCCGCCGCCCGGAACTTCATTTCACGTCTGCCTCCATTTAAGTGAGTGGGAGAGTCCGTGAGAGTGATAGAGAGATCTTGAGCGAGAGAGACCGTCCGAGAGCGAGAGTCCGAGAGAGATTGTTCTCCTCCTCTTCCTGACCCCTTCTGCCAGGCTGCCAAATTTTCTTCAATTCCTTAGCTCCGCCTTTTCTAATTTTCAGCCACTCCCAGGGCTCCGGATTGGGGTCTGCCTCTTGATTGGTGAGAGTGCCTTTTTGTCCCCTTAGGCAGTGTGCGTGGCGAAGCCGCCTTGGGAGGTTTTCACCGGGACTGGCTCACAGCTGGCCGGGAACCCTTCGGCTGTTTTCGTCCAGACGGGAGGCTGATGCCGTTGTTTATTTCATGCCGCCTTTGAAGACGACACGTACCGAGGGTCGGTCCGGCGGTGTTTGAAGGCAATATGAGAGGGGAGGGAAAAGGTGGCCGAGATCTGGCCGGGCGTCTAGCGGCCTGGTCGGATGGGAAAATGTTGAAAATTGCATGCCGAAAAAAATGTAAGCTTCCTTACACATTCAACTGACATTCAGACGGTTGGCCGACCGGCCCCGGGCACGCGCGTCAAGTGACGCGCTGAATCCACGCAGCTACATGTAAGGTCACCAGAAGTTTAGCCAGGAAACGCTTCTTGGACGGATATTTTGAGTATTTCAGAAACAAACTTGCAATTAAACCGTCCGATCTCTGGAGTCCTTTTACGCTCCCCCCCCCTCTCCCCCAAGATTTTCCGCGACAGAGAAAAACGGCGGCGAGCAGAGTCGCGAAATTTTCAGTACCTCTTCTTTCATCTATTTTTGCACCTGATATGGAAGCTTCAACCACTGGTCGTGCAAGGTCATTGACCAAGCCCAGGTCTGAGGACCACCCACAAAAATGCTTCAGGATCGACAACTCATCTAAATGAAAAGATGTTTACATGAAACTTAGTACGTGAGTGCAATTAGGCATTACCTACGAAACGTATATCTCGGATTTCTGTGTGAGGTCATGTCAGTAGCCTGAAATCTTGGCCAATGTTGGACATATTTGTCTATTTTTAACGTGCATGTTTTTCTAACCGGATTTTGTCCCTTAGTATGCATGCAGACATGTGAGGAAAAGTTACTTTTCCAATTTTATTGACCTTCGTCGGGTGACCTGAGGCCAGGCGAAGATAGTGTGCTAAGTGAGCAAAGCCTATATAGACACCCTTATTCTTACGTTTTATTTGGAGTTTTCATGACCTAAATAGTGTCAATTTTGCATTGCACGACCAAAATGGCCCAATGGAATCAAAGCTATGAATCGTAGTCAAAGTCAAGGTCATCCTAGGTAATTGTCGTATAACAAACTGAATATTTTTATCGCTCACACACGTGAAAATCCATTGAAATGAAGCTTTGCACAATATTACAACTTGGCAGTGCTTACAGCACATACCTCTTGAATTTGTGTTTGAGGTCAGGTCAGTTACCTAAGGTCACCGCCAATTTCGGCCCATGATGGGCCAATGTAACTACTTTTGTAACATACCCTATGTAATTAGCTCTCAAATGGCGTGCGTTTTAGCTCTGCATATTCACCAGAAATGGAGACATAAAATGTTTCATGACAATTGTTTTCCCTGAAAACCGCCATTTTGGGACCCCCATTAAATAAATGAGGCATTTCCAGGCCCTACTCGTCGAGGGCTTTCCAATGATACCCGATTCGCGTTCATGCATCGTTTACTTCGGAAGTTAGAGGGGGGGTCTTTATGAACCCCAAGACGGGGTGTGAGGACCTGGCCCGAGGGTTAAAGTTGGCTTGACTCAAAATCAAAAGGAGACGCGGTGTCAGTGTGAATGAAGAGCTCAAGAGTCTATATTTGCATACAACGCTTTGCATTCAGGTTTGTGGTCAATCATCGAGAAGTGGAAACATCTAGAGCAGCGATGAGAAAGTCAGAGGCAGAAAAAACCAAGTCTGCTGCCACTGAATCTGCGCTGTCGGCCGTGTCTTTTAGTGGACGAAAGGGCCTCTCATTTGTGATGGTACAGAAACAGTCGCATGAAGCTGGTCGAGCAACAACGGGTGCACTGACGTATCGGCAGGAGCAAATCGCCACTGTTACAGAACCGGGTGAGGAATATCTCACCCACTTTATGCCGCCTTTTGGGGACAGCAAGCGTCGTTGATAAGGAGTAGAAGTCGGTGGTATCTGAGTTTGGTGGTGTAATAGCTGTAATGGCACACCGATGAGACAGCTGTCAACATAGAACAAATGTGGGCGTGACCCACTTGCTTGAACTATTCACCGGTAAGCCAGTTCCCTGGTTCATATTCCAGCTACATTTTAACGAGCTAAATTTCCGTGAAACGTCCTCTAAATTCGACGTGACTACTGGTCCAAAATCGTTCAGTGGTCCTTTAGGAAGGCAGCTGGAGGGATATTTAAAGACCAGACCTGTGGTATCGTTTTGGGCTGTATCAGACCAGGTAAAGGATATTGATGAGAGCATTCTGCAGGATTTGAGTCCTGATCAAACAGCGCTCTAGTAACCGGCCGAAGCAGTGCAGGTCTGAAAAATAATTCCGCAATATGTAGCTCAAATGGAAATGAACCATTTCAACATTGCTAGATGGCTAGCATTTGCCGCTCGAGGTCTGCGCTTACATGTGTTGGTTTTAACATTAACTAAGGCGCTCCATACTCTCGCCAGTTGTCTAGTTAATCACTATTTCCCCATGCGATTCCACATTAAGTGCAATCCGAGGTGTATCGATGGACCGAAGAGCTTGTACCGCAGCGTAGAACTACTCCGACTGCAACCAAGACCAATGCAACAGGCTATGCAACCAGTTGTGAAGAGGAACAGGTACTGGGGAGAACCCAGAGGCGATTCTGCTCGCAATGCTAGTAGGTCAGGACTCCGAACATTGACAACAAGCAATGCAGAGGACCCTGGATTGCAGAAAACGGAGGGAGGCTGCTCTGAGACCGTTCCAACTCCACAAGATCGACCTCAGCGTTCATAGCTACACGGACCTCATAAGCTGGCCCGACGAACTTGCTATTGAACCACAGCAGATGCTAACCCTCACCGGAGCCGAGATACGGGGATATCAGATACTGCGCTCTAAGGGTAACACAATTCCGCTGACACGCAACCTGTGGAGCTTGCGGTGCAGCTTGTGATACAGGCCGCTACAGCAGTAGGGGGCGGTGAAACACGTCATGGATATATCTGCTGCGCCCGAATAAAGCACCGTCAGGCAGTATTGGAAAAGTAGGCTGCTACTGGATAAGTTGGCACCCAGAACATTATCCTCTTCAGAAAAATATTCTCATTTTCTCCTTTGGAGGTTGAATGGTGCTGTTTGAAAATAAACTGCTCTGTGTGAAAATATAGTGCTCCAGATTCACTACAAAAATGCAAACTGAGATTGGGATGTCATATATTTGAATAAAATATCGTCTCCGTATTAGATTACCCCGAACATTTTCCTCTCTTACAAAGTACAAATCCATTCCTGTGGTCAGGCAATGGAAAACAAGCAAATGTATGCACGTGTTTGCTTGTTCTCCAAACTTGTGACCGCGCCCAATATGACCTAGTCTTGAAAATGTCCGTGGGAGAATGAAACGTCGAAAATATAACGAATGTTTACATATATACTCTGGTTCTGCTTATGAATATCGTGCATGAATATACAAACAATGGAAAACGTATTGTAAGACCATAGGGAGTCTGCGGAAGAAATATTTAAATACCAATTCCGCGATTGTGTTCAAACAGCAATGCGTGTACACACACGCACGCACACACACACGCACGCACGCACGCACGCACGCATGCACGCACGCACGCACGCACGCACGCACGCACGCACGCACGCACGCACGCACACACACACACACACACACACACGCACGCACGCACGCACGCACGCACGCACGCACGCACGCACACATGCTGTATGTGTGTGTGTGTGTCATGTGTATGAATTGCGGTTCAAAAGCGCAACGGTCCGGTCAGGTCGGATTGGGCGGGACAGGACCTGGTTGGGCTTCTTACATAGACGCTTGTCGCATATGTGGCGACCATCAGACTAGATCAGGGGACCCGGCAGCGAGAGACGATTAGTGTGCTACTAGTGTGCCAGAAGCGGTGGCGGTGGTGTGTGCCAGAAGAGGCGGTGCACTCGACTGACCCAGGTGGCCGAAGCCACTGATGCGTGTGACCTGCTGGTCCGAGAATGTGCTCAGATGCAGGCGCATGTCCTCCACCGACTGGTAGAACTTGCGGTGCGGCAGCGACACGTCGTACAGCCACGCGTAGCCGTCCTTGAGCAGCGCGTCCGGGATACTCTCCCGCAGCGTCCACATGGCCTGCACGGAGGACAGGTCCTGGTCACCGTCAATACCAGGTGCGTCCACAGTCATAGCCCACACCGGGCACAGTCACAGCCCACACCGGACACAGCCACAGCCCACACCGGACACGGTCATAGCCCACACCGGACACAGTCACAGCCCACACCGGACACGGTCATAGCCCACACCGGACACAGTCACAGCCCACACCGGACACAGCCACAGCCCACACCGGGCACGGTCATATCCCACACCGAACAGTCACAGCCCACACCGGACACAGTCACAGCCCACACCGGACACGGTCACAGTTCACACCGGACACAGTCACAGCCCACACCGGACACAGCCACAGCCCACACCGGACACGGTCACAGCCCACACCGGACACAGTCATAGCCCACACCGGACACAGTCATAGCCCACACCGGACACAGTCACAGCCCACACCGTACACGGTCACAGTCCACACCGGACACAGTCACAGCCCACACCGGATACAGCCACAGCCCACACCGGACACGGTCACAGCCCACACCGGACAGTCACAGCCCACACCGGACACGGTCATATCCCACACCGGACACAGTCACAGCCCACACCGGACACAGCCACAGCCCACACCGGACACGGTCACAGCCCACACCGGACACAGTCACAGCCCACACCGGACACAGTCACAGCCCACACCGGACACAGTCACAGCCCACACCGGACACAGTCACAGCCCACACCAGACACGGTCATAGCCCACACCGGACACAGTCACAGCCCACACCGGACACAGTCACAGCCCACACCGGACACAGTCACAGCCCACACCGGACACAGTCACAGCCCACACCGGACACAGTCACAGTCCACACCGGGCACAGTCATAGCCCATACCGGACACAGTCACAGCCCACACCGGACACATTCACAGCCCACACCGGACACGGTCATAGCCCACACCGGACAGTCACAGCCCACACCGGACACAGACAGCCCACACCGGCCACAGTCATAGCCCACACCGGGCACAGCCACATCCCACACCGGACACAGTCACAGCCCACACCGGACACGGTCATAGCCCACACCGGACACGGTCACAGCCCACACCGGACAGTCACAGCCCACACCGGGCACAGTCACAGCCCATACCGGACACAGTCACAGCCCACACCGGACACAGTCACAGCCCACACCGGACACAGTCACAGCCCATACCGGACACATTCACAGCCCACACCGGGCACAGCCACAGTCCACACCGGACACGGTCACAGCCCACACCGGACACAGTCACAGCCCACACCGGACAGTCACAGCCCACACCGGACACAGTCACAGCCCACACCGGACACAGTCACAGCCCACACCGGACACAGTCACAGCCCACACCGGACACAGTCACAGCCTAGACTGTGTCGCCATATCCCAATGTGGCAAATCGCACCCTGCACCACAACATAGGACGACTGCTGTAGATCAGCAACCCCTCTCCGTTGCCACGGCCAGCCTATCATTCCCCCGGCACGCACACACGCGGCCGCACGGGAACACGAGCACACAGTCCATTTGTGTGGTGGTGGATTGCCGCGCGGTGAGGAAGTGAGCCGTGACGTAACCCGGTTTCCATCAATAGTAGGAGCCGACTTCAGGTGTCTGGGGCAGACCGTCCCCAGGACAATGGTGATCGCCAGCACACTAGCCTTCGACAGTCAATAGCTAAGCAGCAGCGATGCTCCTAGCACCGCCGAACCCCGGCCAGATGGAGCAGCGACACTCCCAGCACCGCCTAGCCCCGGACAGACACAGCAGCGACACTCCCAGTACGGCCGAGCCCCGGCCAGATGGAGCAGCGACACTCCCAGCACCGCCGAGTCCCGGCCAGATACAGCACCGCCGGGTGAGGCCAGATGGAGCAGCGACACTCCCAGCACCGCCGAGTCCCGGCCAGATACAGCACCGCCGGGTGAGGCCAGATGCAGCAGCGACACTCCCAGTGCCGCCGAGCCCCGGCCAGACGCAGCAGCAACACTCTCAGCAACGCCGGCAAGGCCAAACGCAGTAGCGACACTCCCAGTACCGCCGAGCCCCGGCCAGACACAGCAGCGACACTCCCAGTACCGTCGAGCCCAGGCCAGACGCAGCAGCGACACTCCCGGCACCGCCGAGCCCCGGCCAGACACAGCAGCGACACTCCCGGCACCGCCTAGCCCAGACCAGATGCAGCAGAGACACTCCCAGTACCGCCGGCAAGGCCATACACAGCAGCGACATTCCCAGTACCGTCGAGCCCAGGCCAGACGCAGCAGCGACATTCCCAGCACCGTCGAGCCCCGGTCAGACGCAGCAGCGCCAGCCGAGCCACTATCAGACGAACGAGCACGTTCAAATGAAATACGGTACTCAGGACTGCTTGTGACAGTGTAGGTCGCGGAATAAACTGAGGTAAATGTCGCCGGCACATGGCCAGCGCCGGTGGAAATGTCGACCGACCAGATTGGCGATGCCAGGCTGGCTCGCCATGTCAGCGGACGCCCCGGTAAAGGTCAGAGGCACGGCTCCCCCGACACTGACGCATCCCGCGAGGAGCATAGCTTCGAGAGGAAGGGCAAACGTCCGTACAGGACCTGTCTGGCCGGAATAAATCGGTCGTGATATGGCGTCCGCAGGGGCCCCGGCTCACCGAGTCCGAGTCCGATTGCATTGCGGAGGCAGTCGGTCCGATCATTATCACCGGGGATCGCCGTCCGCTGACTTCGGGGAATCGGTCGCCATTTGGTATTTGGAACAAAAACGTCCGAATTCAAAGCTGGTCGGCGACACGAGCTCGGTCAACCCCAGAAGGCGCACGACATGCATGGTCGTGACCTCGCATGATTGAAGTGCACGTGATTCCACAGACAACCTAATTACAGAGAGACCCACATAGTCAGCCACCACGGTTTCCACATGCTGCTTACCGGTCTACTCATTGCCAGCCGGAGGTGCGGGGTCAGGGAGACACACACAGCCAGCCGGAGGTGCGGGGTCAGGGAGACACACACGGCCAGCCGGAGGTGCGGGGTCAGGGAGACCCACACAGCCAGCCGGAGGTGCGGGGTCAGGGAGACACACACAGCCAGCCGGAGGTGCGGGGTCAGGGAGACACACAGCCAGCCGGAGGTGCGGGGTCAGGGAGACACACACAGCCAGCCGGAGGTGCGGGGTCAGGGAGACACACACAGCCAGCCGGAGGTGCGGGGTCAGGGAGACCCACACGGCCAGCCGGAGGTGCGGGGTCAGGGAGACACACACAGCCAGCCGGAGGTGCGGGGTCAGGGAGACACACACAGCCAGCCGGAGGTGCGGGGTCAGGGAGACACACACAGCCAGCCGGAGGTGCGGGGTCAGGGAGACACACACGGCCAGCCGGAGGTGCGGGGTCAGGGAGACACACACAGCCAGCCGGAGGTCCGGGGTCAGGGAGACACACACAGCCAGCCGGAGGTGCGGGGTCAGGGAGACCCACACGGCCAGCCACCACATGCTGCTTACCAGGTACCGGGCACGAAAGGTAGCGGATCGGCAGCCGGGAATGTGCTTACATGAACTTCACGAGAGTTGGCAGCCAGAGTCCCGTCTTTGATGAGCTCGCACTCCAGCATGCGCTCCAGGAAGCGCGTCAGCTTCTCCATGTCGTGGCCTTCGTCACTGCCCGACGTCTCCAGCAGCATGTTGCATGGGAAGCCGTCCAGCGGCGCCTTCAGCTGCCAGTCGGCGCGTGCGTCAGAGGGCAGGGGACACACCAGCGGGGCAAAGCGCACAGTGTGAGGTGGAGGCCATATCAGGACGTTAGTGGACGGCGTCAGGTGGGAGACTATTTCAGACTAGCTTGTTGGGCTTTCGGGCGCATAAACTATTATGGTCACATAGCGCTCAGAGATTAGATCAAGCTGTGAGGTGAGGGGGCGGGTTACATGGGGGATTATCATGAGGAACGATAGGGGAAACGATATGTCAAATGGAGAGGGTATGCGGGGGAGATCTAAGACTCATACCCTGACGTTTCTAAGGGGAAAGTATGTGGCGGAGATGTGATACCTCGCCCGTATACATTTTGTTACCTCCCTCAGCATAGGGGAAGGGGTTGCTGCGACACTCCTTTTCTAGCGGTTCCAATCGGGAAATGCTGGGGACGTGAACAAAAAACGCTATTGATACTTTGTGTTACTGGTTCACCAACCAGGTCAATAAGGTAAATGTTTTTTTTTGTCCTTGAAGTTGGGGTTGGAGTTCCTTGGAAAGTGGGATGGGAGAAGGGGACACAATCGGGAAGTATCACATTGAATCGTTCTAAGTTGTAAAGAACAACACCCGATAAGAGCTTGAAATATCCCACTTAACATTCCCCAACAGTGGCACCCTGCACGGACGACGTTCATGTTAGGTTAGGCATATGCCAGGTAACGAGGTTATGTGCGGAGGTGTCATGTCAGGTGGAGAAGTGCCATGTCGGGTGAGGTGTCATGTCGGATGGGGACTTTCCACCCGACATAGCCTCCCTACTGGGGAGGAAATGTCAGGTGGGGTATATGTCAGGTGAGGTGTCATGTCGGATGGGGACTTTCCACCCGACATAGCCTCCCTACTGGGGAGGCAATGTCAGGTGGGGTATATGTCAGATGAGGTGTAATGTCGGATGAGGTGTCATGTCAGGTGGGGAGGCTAGTCTGGTGGGGTGTCTGGTGGGGAGGGTATGTCAGGTGGGGAAGGTATGCCAGGTGTGGAGACTGCCAGGCGTGAAGGCTATGCCAGGTGGTTGGTTGGTTATTGGTTGTATGACAAGTCGACCGTTGAGTCATGTAGCGTCGCCAATCTCTCACGCCGATTGGTCGCGGGCGAAGAGTAGCGACGGGTAAGACTCGAACCCACAACCTTTCGATTGTGAGACGAGCATCTTACCCCTAGACCACTCGTCCCCGCTATGCCAGGTGGGGAGGGTATGTCAGGTGGGGAGGGCATGTCTGGTGGGGAGGCTATGTCAGGTGGGGAGGCTATGTCAGGTGGGGAGGCTATGTCAGGTGGAGAGGCTATGTCAGGTGGGGAGACTATGCCAGGCGTGAAGGCTATGCCAGGTGGGGAGGGTATGTCAGGTGGGGAGGGTATGTCTGGTGGGGAGGCTATGTCTGGTGGGGAGGCTATGTCAGGTGGGAGGCTATGGCAGGTGTGGAGGCTATGTCAGGTGAAGAGGCTATGGCAGGCAGGGAGATTATTCCCATGGGAAAGGCAATGCCATATTGGAAAGGCAATGCCAGCGTGAAGCATCACATCATATCTGTGGGGGGGGGGAGGAGTCGCTCGCTTCAATTAACAGTAGCAGACAGCCGGTGTCAGACCTGTACGGAAGAGCATACCATAGCGCGGACCAATGCTATCGATCAGAGCGGATCAGACCTATTCCGGCCGTAAAACCGCAGCATGATCGACGGCATAACAAAAGCCTCGAAACACGAGATTACGCTCACGTTCCCTACCGAGAAAGGGAAACAATCATGACCAGCTTCGTACAAGTGGGTTTATATCTTGCATGTACGCATACAGGAGATCTAGCAGGCGTAATATGTGTGGGGGATTTGATATCCAAGATGTCCGCGCAACATCAAGAGCCATAACCGTTTAAGTGTTATCAACAATCTGGACAAATTCGCGAATCCCCGTGGCAACGGTCTGCATTGAAGTGGCCGTGTCTGTGTGTACAAGTACCTCGCCGCGTTCCGCCAGCAGTAAGCACGGTGCGCTGGCGGCGAGCTTTGGCGTCACCACAGATGGGACTGCCGCAGCTGGCAGGGTGCCGGTACGCCTCCCCTGCCCGCCCAGACTTGCTACGCCACTTGTGGGAGCGCCGCTCGCAGGCGCTGAGGATAGTGACATCGCCATCATCTACTTGAGCAATCTACTTCACGTCCGACATGTTCACGGGGTGGCCGCCCATACCCGACGCACGGTCTCGACTACAAGACGGCGTCAGCAGCAACTGGCAGCGGCTGACGGTGTCTGACAGTGGCTGACGGCGACTGACAGTAGCTCATGCGATTGACGATGGCTAACGGTGGCTGACGATGGCTGACGTTGTCTGACAGTGGCTGACGGCGACTCACAGTGGCTCATGACGACTGACGATGGCTAATGGTGGCTGACGATGGCTGACGGTGGCTGACAGTGGTTCATGGCGCTGACAGTGGCTAACGGTGGCTGACGATGACTGACGGTGTCTGACAATGGCTGACGGCGGCTGACAGTGGCTCATGGCGACTGACGATGGTTGACGGTAGCGAACAGTGGCTGACGGTGGCTGCTGGCAGCTGACGGCAGCTGACTGTGACTCGTGACGAATGACGATGGCGAACGGTAGCTGACGGTGTCTGACCATGTCTGACAGTGGCTGACGGTTGCTCACGATGGCTGACGGTGGCTGACAGTGGTTCATGGTGGCTGGCAGTGGTTCACGGCGGCTGATAGTGTCTAACGGTGGCTGACGGAAGCTGACGGTGACTCGTGACGACTGACGGTGGCTAATGGTGGTGGACGATGACTGACGATGGCTGACGGTGTCTGACAAGGGCTGACGTCTTCTAACAATAGCTCATGACGACTGACGGTGGCTGACTGTGGCTGACGGTAATTACTGTACATCCTCGCACCGCCGGCAGGCTCCACCCTCCGGGAAATATGTGTGCTGTCCGGGGCAGACGGCTGGCATGCAGGCCCCATAATGATGCCCCACCACTGTTAATGCTCCTGCCAGCGCTCGACTAGCAGGCATCCCGGCCAAAACTGCCGCCGACCCACCGCCCACCCATGACCTACTGCCGACCCCTGACCCAGCATCCGATCCCTGACCCAGCACTAACCACACCCAGCACCCGACTCCTGACCCAGCATCTGATCCCTGACCCAGCACTGACCACACCAAGCACCGACTCCTTACCCAGCACCGACCACACCAAGCACCGACTACTGAACCAGCACCCGATCCCTGACCCAGCACTAACCACACCCAGCACCCGACTCCTGACCCAGCACTGACCACACCAAGCACCGACTCCTGAACCAGCATTTGACTCCTAACCCAGCATCTGACTCCTGACCCACCGCCCACCCCTGACACAGCACTGACCACACCAAGCACCGACTCCTGACCCAGCACTGACCACACCAAGCACCGACTCCTGACCCAGCACTGACCATACCAAGCACCGACTCCTGAACCAGCACCCGATCCATTAACCAGCACTGACACTTGACTCACCGCCCATCCCTGACCCAGCACCGACTACACCAAGCATCCACCTCAGATTCAGCACTCGACTCCTGAACCGCCGCCGATCCCTGACCCAGCAGCAGACTCCTGAACCCCCGCCGATCCCTAATCCAGCACTGACCGCTGACCTAACACTGGCACACTTGCTCACTGCCACCGTCTGATGAACGGGGAACGACCGCCAGAGAAGCAGCGCTTTACAAACGCAATCCGGCTGCCAACCGGGGCGACATCTCACCAGATCGGGGACCATCGTCATCACGACCCTCATGGATCCGCCCAGCCGTGCCAGTCCAGCTCCACAGAGTGTACACTGAGTGAAGCAGGTCGCCACCACGCCGACACGGCGCCCACCAGACCAGGCCGTCCCGTCGTCCCGCCACCACAGATAACGCGTCACCTGCCGGACCAGGCCGTCCCGTCGTCCTGCCACCACAGATAACGCGTCACCTGCCGGACCAGGCCGTCCCGTCGTCCTGCCACCAAATAACGTCACCTCGAATACCACAGATAACGCGTCACCTGCCGGACCAGGCCGTCCCGTCGTCCTGCCACCACAGATAACGCGTCACCTGCCGGACCAGGCCGTCCCGTCCTCCCCCCACCACAAAAAAAGGTCACCTGCCGGACCAGGCCGTCCCGTCGTTGCCACCACAGTAACGCGTCACCTGCCGGACCAGGCCGTCCCGTCGTCCTGCCACACAGATAACGCGTCACCTGCCGGACCAGGCCGTCCCGTCGTCCCGCCACCACAGATAACGCGTCACCTGCCGGACCAGGCCGTCCCGTCGTCCTGCCACCACAGATAACGCGTCACCTGCCGGACCAGGCGTCCGTCGTGCCATCACAGATAACGCGTCACCTGCCGGACCAGGCCGTCCCGTCGTCCTGCCACCACAGATAACGCGTCACCTGCCGGACCAGGCCGTCCCGTCGTCCTGCCACCACAGATAACGCGTCACCTGCCGGACCAGGCCGTCCCGTCGTCCCGCCATCACAGATAACGCGTCACCTGCCGGACCAGGCCGTCCCGTCGTCCTGCCACCACAGATAACGCGTCACCTGCCGGACCAGGCCGTCCCGTCGTCCTGCCACCACAGATAACGCGTCACCTGCCGGACCAGGCCGTCCCGTCGTCCCGCCATCACAGATAACGCGTCACCTGCCGGACCAGGCCGTCCCGTCGTCCTGCCACCACAGATAACGCGTCACCTGCCGGACCAGGCCGTCCCGTCGTCCTGCCACCACAGATAACGCGTCACCTGCCGGACCAGGCCGTCCTCGTCGTCCCGCCATCACAGATAACGCGTCACCTGCCGGACCAGGCCGTCCCGTCGTCCTGCCACCACAGATAACGCGTCACCTGCCGGACCAGGCCGTCCCGTCTTCTCAAAGCCACCACAGATAACGCGTCACCTGCCGGACCAGGCCGTCCCGTCGTCCTGCCACCACAGATAACGCGTCACCCGCCGGAACACGTCCCGTCGTCCTGCCACCACAGATAACGCGTCACCTGCCGGACCAGGCCGTCCCGTCGTCCAAAACCGCCACCACAGATAACGCGTCACCCGCCGGACCAGGCCGTCCCGTCGTCCTGCCACCACAGATAACGCGTCACCTGCCGGACCAGGCCGTCCCGTCGTCCTGCCACCACAGATAACGCGTCACCTGCCGGACCAGGCCGTCCCGTCGTCCTGCCACCACAGATAACGCGTCATCCGCCGGACATCGCCATCGATCTCGTCCCAGCACGGCCACGCCACTCAGAAGTCGAGTTGCTCCTACCAGGAAGCTCTCCTGCCCAGGCTCAACGGTCGCATTGTCTGCACTAGAAAACTGCAGAAGCCGAACTCGGTGGTCGCACCATCCAGACCAGAAGGTCCGGATGGTGACCGGACCTTCTGGTCCGGTCACCAGACCCGGACCAGGCATTCGCAGTGCGTGCACCATGTGCATGCATTGTCCGGATCAGACAACTCACTGCCTATCGGACGGTGGAACTGTCCGGCCCGACAATTGTCTGGTTGGCGTGTTGCCGCCACACCACCTGCCGGGCTGGCCAACTGTAGGGTTGGATTGGATTGTGGCTTTACGACGCACTCAGCAGCTGAGGCCATGTGGCGTCGCCTGCCCCTCACCCTGGCATGAAGGGCGGACATCGCAGGAAATCGAACCCCGTACCTCTGGCGTGCCAGACGCTCATCTGAACCACTGAGCTACCGACACCCCCTGGCCAACTGTCGGGGGCAGGCTGTCCGACCCGGCGCGGCCGAACAGGGGCTCCGGCGGCAGGGTGTCGCCGCTCCAGACAGGACGGGCGCGCGCCACTCGGCACTGCAGTACCTGGAAGCTGGCTATAACTTCACTCTCTGGAAAGTGTAGACCACAACTCAGGACGCAGGCTGGCCGGATCGGCTCGTTTCGCGGACTGACCGAGAGCGATTCCGCGCGACGAGTCCGTCAGTTGCCATGGAGACCGACCCCCGTATCCCGGCTCACACGCACCATACCTCACCGACGAGTGCGTCAGTTGCTACGGAGGGCGTCGTCACACGGCGGTGGCGCTGCCTCGGCCGACCGGCCAGCCCGAGGACCCTGGCTCACACGCGTCACACCTCACCGACGCCTAACCGTTCCCCATGTTCACCGCTCAATGGATTTCGGCTGTCCTTCGGGTGACGCAATGACCTCGAGAAGAGGGTGCCCGATTACGATGCACGCACCTCGCCGCGTAAAATGGCGCAGCGTTCCGGCCGGGCGGCTGCCGTGCTGCATATAGTCAGCGGCGACCTACCGGACGGGACGGGGACCGGAACAGTCGCGCCCCTCCCGGCCTCTTCATAACGTGAAGAACGATCATAGAGAGACGCTGGTAGTCCAGCACGAACTGGTGAAACGTGGCCAATAGGGGCTGCTGCAACAGGAACAAGATATATCTGTGGAATAGGAACAATGCACACTTCTAGACAAGGAACAATACATACTTTGGAACTGGAGGAACATAGAGTGGAAGTGCAATGCCGAACGCGACCTCGATAAACTGGCAGTTCTAAGTTAGGCTGGTGGAATAGGAGGAGTTAATTGTCAAATTCGACCTTTAGCCGAGGTGCAAAATTATGCATCAACAGTAGAACAAAATGCATTTTGTAGTGCATAGTCGCTGTAAGTATCCACAGATACAATACGTGGACACAGCTAAGTTAGATCACATTTCTGGTAAATACAAATGCTATGCTGTTTCTTACGACAGAAGAGCAGATGCACTATCATTCGGAGTGCGTGATCACTGGGTGGTGAAGCTCCGTTTTTCCAACGTTGCCGACTGTTCGATACAGACCGGAGGATCATGACCAATAGAAACTGGTGTGAGTGATTAACGTGGATGAGTCCATTGTGTTCAATACGGACTGGTCTGGTGTGTTCAATACGGATTGGTATAGTGTGATCAATATGGACTGGAATAGTGCAATCAATACGGACTCGTCTAGTGTGATCAACATGAACTGATCTGGTGTGATCAATACGGACTGGTCTGGTGTGATCAATATGGACTGGCATAGTGTGATCAATATGGACTGGTCTGGTGTAATCAACACGGACTGGTCTGGTGTGGTCAATAGGGGTTGGTCCAGTGCGATCAATACGGACTGGTCTAGTGTGATCAATACGAACTGGTCTGGCGTGATCAATACGGACTGGTCTGGTGGGACCGTTGCAGATTGGCGGGGCGGTGCTGATGCAGATTGGCAGAGCGGTGCTGATGCAGATTGGCGGAGCGGTGCTGATGCAGATTGAACAAGCATCACCAATATCATTGGACAGAGAGCACAGATTAGTAAGACTGGTGGAGTTTGGTCAACACATGCCGACAGTGTGACTGGTATTAGACTGGTGGAGTTTGGTCAACAGATGCCGACAGAGTGTGACTGGTATTAGACTGGTGGAGTTTGGTCAGCACATGCCAACAGTGTGACTGGTATTAGACTGGTGGAGTTTGGTCAGCACATGCCGACAGAGTGTGACTGGTATTAGACTGGCGGAACTTGGTCAGCACATGCCGACAGTGTGACTGGTATTAGACTGGCGGAACTTGGTCAGCACATGCCAACAGTGTGACTGGTATTAGACTGGTGGAGTTTGGTCAGCACATGCCGACAGAGTGTGACTGGTATTAGACTGGCGGAACTTGGTCAGCACATGCTGACAGAGTCACTAGTATTAGACTGGCGGAGCTTGGTCAGCACATGCTGACAGAGTCACAAGCATTAGACTGGCGGAGCTTGGTCAGCGCATGCTGACAAAATGTGACTGGTATTATTAGCATAGTATTATTAAACTAGTATTAGACTGGCGGGTCGGGACAATTACACGCTGGCTGAGGTCGACCACTACAGACTGGCACAGAGGCCAGATTCAGGCAGCCACATTATGCAGCCATAGCCTCCTTCATTATACATTTATCAATGCCAACTTTGAAAATTACTGTGAGTCATAAGGGTTGGCTACCCAGCCTCACATATGATCAAGACTAACTCCTAATACTCTTAAAACACCTTGAGAAGTGATGTGCAATAATTTTACCCAGAAGCAAACGGGTCGAAAGCGGGTAAGATCATTTGCCCACTAGGCCACACACCACAAAGTTGTGCTTGTAACCAACCAGTTCTGCCTATACCTTAAACAGTCTGAATCCGAACGTTTGCATAAGCTATGCAAACTTAACACGTACGGGAGTGCTGCGCTTAGCATGAATATATTACATGGCACCTTATCTAGAGCTATTTAACAGATAATCGTGCGCAATTCACCCATCAGTGTTATTAGCCATATATATATATATATATATATATATATATATATATATATATATATATATATATATATATATATAAGTATTAGCCCTTAGAGCGCCTACATAGATCATGCCTGGAGTTCGAACCCGGCAATCGATGCCAATACCACTTCGCACGAGGGAGCAATGCAGACTCTCTGCTACTGCTCCACTCATAAATAGCACCTGAGATAGATACGCTCCGCGCTCGGAAGTTGCAATCCATACGTACTGCCATCAATCCATACGTACTGCCATCTGGCTGAATCGAAACACCAAACGCCGGCGGTTACAGTGCGATAGCTGAGGTGGTTACCTGCCGACAGCTGAGGTGGTTACCTACCGACTGATGAGGTGGTTACCTACCGACTGCTGAGGCGGTTACTTGCCGACTGCTGAGGTGGTTACCTACCGACTGCTGAGGTGGTTACCTACCGACTGCTGAGGCGGTTACTTGCCGACTGCTGAGGTGGTTACCTACCGACTGATGAGGTGGTTACCTACCGACTGCTGAGGCGGTTACTTGCCGACTGCTGAGGTGGTTACCTACCGACTGCTGAGGCGGTTACCTACCGACTGCTGAGGTGGTTACTTACCGACTGCTGAGGTGGTTACCTACCGACCGTTGAGATGGCTACCTACCGACAGCTGAGGTGGTTACCTACCGACTGATGAGGTGGTTACCTACCGACTGCTGAGGCGGTTACTTGCCGACTGCTGAGGTGGTTACCTACCGACTGATGAGGTGGTTACCTACCGACTGCTGAGGCGGTTACTTGCAGACTGCTGAGGTGGTTACCTACCGACTGATGAGGTGGTTACCTACCGACTGCTGGGGCGGTTACCTGCCGACTGCTGAGACGGTTACCTGCCGACTGCTGAGATGGTTACCTCCCGACTGCTGAGATGGTTACCTGCCGACTGCTGGGCTAGAGGTCTCGCGACTACACTCAGCCGGGTGGGGTCGGGTCGGGTCAGTTGGTTAGTTGGCTGGTTGGTTGGTTGGTTGGTTGGTTGGTTGGTTGGTTGGTTGGTTGGTTGGTTGGTTGGTTGGTTGGTTGGTTGGTTGGTTGGTTGGTGGGTTCATCGGTCGGTCAGTCGGGTCGGGTCGGGTTGGGTCGAGTCGAGTCGGGTCGAGTCGAGTCGGGTCGAGTCGGGTCGAGTCGAGTCGAGTCGAGTCGGATCTGGTCGGGTCGGGTCAGTCGGACCAATTTATGATCGCCACACCGGAGGAACACCAGCAGCTTATCACAACCTTCGCTAGTCGGATTTCACCTCTCCCTCCACTAGTCTCACTTCTCCCTCCGACGCTCGAGTCTCACCTCTTTCTCCGCTGGTCGAGTGTCACCTCTCACTCCGCGGGCCGGGTCTCACCTGAAGGTTATCCTGAGCGCAGTTAATCGACTCGATGTCGATGAATTCGCACGAGGAGAGAACTTCGCCCAGCATTGTCTTAGCGTTCTTGTAGACCTCCAGCACGTCCTCAAACGAGCTGAGCCCTGTCGGTGGGCGCAGTCGGTGACCTTAACGCCCGGTCCACGCGCAGCTCTCTCGCGCGGCACATGCAGCACGGTCAGTTAATGGAGCTTATCGAATCGTCCACCACGCGCAGCTCTCTCGCGCGGCACATGCAGCACGGTCAGCTAATGGGGCTTATCGAGTCGTCCACCACGCGCAGCTCTCCCGCGCGGCACATGCAGCACGGTCAGCTAATGGGGCTTATCGAGTCGTCCACAACGTACAGCAGCCAGTCGGCACAAACGGCGGCAGAGCACACCGTCTGCAGCCGTGACGGAGGAGGTAGCCGTGACGGAGGAGGTAGCCGTGACGGAGGAGGTAGCCGTGACGGAGGAAGCAGCCGTGAAGGAGAAGGAAGTCGTGAAATATTGCGCACTGTCTAGGGAGTTATTGCTAGCATGGCCGTGACAATGGCCCTGATTATTAGCATTGTTCGCTTCCAGAAAACAGACTAATCAGGGGGTACAAGCACGACACAAACACTCACTTCGAGAGTCAGGCACTGGCAAAACATGCCGCAGATAGGTGGCAGCTCTGGACAGGAAAACATGAGTATGCAATGGTATCAATGCACATCCATGCACATGCACATGGTAGGGATGATATTGAGAATCATGGATTTGGGAGCATAATTTATGGGCCATCAAGCTGCAAGTATAATTTTCCATTCGTTTTTGGCATGAATAACTTTTTGTTCTTCAGAGTATTCGCGCAACTGATTTTGGATCGTATCTTAGTGATACTAGGAACAGAACTAATAATTTGAATACAAGAGATCTAACAATCTGACCTGTGTTCCTGGTCTTCTTCAATAATCATGTAATGTGCATGTACTGGAGTGATGGCCTTGGTTTAACAACCGACCGGCTTGATAATTGTTATTCAACAGCTACATCCTTGCTGCCTTTCCTTATCAAACAGCACACCGTTCAGCCTTACATCACGAAGCATGAGAGGAAATTATCAGAGGCGGATAATGTTCTGGATGACGAAAACACACGGTTTTATTTCGGTCGTCCATGCACCATGTTGCGATAGTTAATGCATTATATGGCCTGCATGCCGCACACATACGTGTAAGCATGGCTGCAACAATTCACCAATTGGCGGAGCGAAAGACGGTATGTCGACTCGACAAGCGACAGTCTCACACGGGCGCCGTCTGGTGTTCGCTGACTGCTTTCTCGGCGCCGACATCACGGCCGACAACATGACACACGAATGGCGCGCCATGCAATGACAGCACTTTTCACAATTTGCCAAGCGACTTTTTACGATAGACAGACGAACGGTCACAACCTGCCAAGCGACTTTTCATGATAGACAGACGAACGCCACGTACGTCACGACGCAACAACACCAACGGAGCGGCGTGGCACCGTGTCCGCGGCAGCGCCGTGATTTGCCTGGGACGTCGCCCAGCAGCACACTATGTCAGGGTCGCCATACTGAGCCAGTGACGGCACCTCCGTGACGCTGCACACTCCGGTTTGTGCTGAAAACATTCAGTCAGCAGCGGCCGGTTCGAACCGGTTCGACTGATATGCGGCTGCAGGACGCACCATTTGTGATTGTAACCAGAGTAGCATTGCTCAGAGTCGAACTTAAGCTGGGATGTCGCAGGGCTGCTGTCACAGGTCGCAGCTGGGATGTCGCAGGGCTGCTGTCACAGGTCGCAGCTGGGATGTCGCAGGGTTGCTGTCACAGGTCGCAGCTGGGTGTAGGGTTGCTTACGGTCGCAGCTGGGATGTCGCAGGGCTGCTGTCACAGGTCGCAGCTGGGATGTCGCAGGGCTGCTGTCACAGGTCGCAGCTGGGATGTCGCAGGGTTGCTGTCACAGGTCGCAGCTGGGATGTCGCAGGGCTGCTGTCACAGGTCGCAGCTGGGATGTCGCAGGGCTGCTGTCACAGGTCGCAGCTGGGATGTCGCAGGGCTGCTGTCACAGGTCGCAGCTGGGATGTCGCAGGGCTGCTGTCACAGGTCGCAGCTGGGATGTCGCCGGGTACAAGCTCGATGCATTCATTACGGCAAGCCCAACACTGGCGTACGTGGTCCGCGTGTGTCTGGCGCATCCGGAGAAGTCCAGCATCCGCATGCCAAGCCCATACACCGAACGGTGCGTGTTTTCACGTCACCGGCTTATCATTAGTGGGGGAGTCTGCTAATGAGTGGGGGATTGGTTGGTTAGTTATTGGTTTTACGACACGTCGACCGTTGAGTCATGTAGCGTCGCCAATCTCTCACGCCGATTGGTCGCGGGCGAAGAATAGCGACAGGTGAGACTCGAACCCACAACCTTTCGATTGTGAGACGAGCATCTTACCCCTAGACCACTCGTCTCCTCAATGAGTGGGGGAGATCTGCTACCAGCTAACACCATCTGCCGGGACTGGAGCGGGCGCCGCACGGCACCGACACCGACCACCCGCCGTCAGATGAGGTAAACAGACGGGCCGGACCAGAGGTACCCGACCACCCATCGTCAGGTTACGATACCAGACCGGACCGGCGATACCCGGCCACCCGAGGTCAGATGGAGTAACCGAACCGGACCGGACCGGACCGGAGATACCCGGCCACCTCAGGTCAGATGAGGTAACCGGACCGGACCGGAGATACCCGCCACCTCAGGTCAGATGAGGTAACCGAACCGGACCGGACCGGAGATACCCGGCCACCTCAGGTCAGATGGAGTAACCGGACTGGACCGGACCGGACCGGAGACACCCGGCCACCCCAGGTCAGATGGAGTAACCGGACTGGACCGGACCGGAGATACCCCGTGGTCGGTCAGCCGACCTCCCCGGCCCAGGCCGTCGGACCGACCCTGGGGTACCGCTGCTCCGGACGGCGGCGCTGAGCGCGCGCCCCCAGGGGAGGCATGGGGCCCTGTGGGTACACTGCTGCAGATAGTCGCCGACCACAGACATTCTGGGACTGGGCAGCGTGAGATACAGAGGAGGAGCGCGCTGCCACCATGCGAGCTTGAGCTCGATGTTCGGCTGTCCTCACAGCGATTCCGCTGCGGAACAGCCCGGACAACATGTGACGATCAGCAACGAGCGTCTTTTGTCCTGTGGGGTGAAGGTAAGGCTACGTGGGTGTGGGTATGATTATGAATTGATGTTTAGGGGCACGTCGGCAGCAAGGTCATTTTGTGCTCATAACAATGGTTAGAGGGAAACTAAAACGGTATGTCCTTCAAATCATACATAAGTAGAGGTAGAATATTGGTTCTCAAAGACGATATATCACATCAAAGTTTGCTTGTCGAAGAAAAGTAAAGATGTTACCGGACGTCACGACATCCGAGTCGTCATCCAGTAGCATACGCAAGGAGTCTGTGCTCGCTCTCCCAAAATACTGACGGCGTAGAGGTTCCAGCGCTGAACATGCTACAATGACATGGTGTACAGTAAGTAAGGCAGAACAGCGTGGGTATAAGGGTCTGTCACCTCCAGACACTAAGTAGCTGTGTGTGACTAAGACATGTCCCATTCTCAGACGACAGCGCAACTTCTTCCCATCGTTTTACCCGATGCGAGGACCACCACAGCCCTAGTGTCGGCTTCAGGATACTTAGTTTGCTACACTTCGAACTCCAGACTCGCTACCATTCTGATCATATAAATGATGATATATATGGGTAGAGATATATTGGTGGAAGTGGTAGAGAAACGATGCGACCACTGCTGATAGCGACCTTCGCAGTCATGTCGGCAGCTTCATTTCCAGCTAGCCCAATGTGACTGGAGATCCAGCAGAAAACAGTAGTCTTACCCATTCCGGCTAGCAATTCTACAACTCGTAGAATCTTGCGAATAAGTCGGTTATCTTGATTGAAGGATTGCATTGCCAAAAGGCGGTTCAGGAAGTCGGTGAAAACAACGTGCTTTGAGGTCTGATCATTTTGTATAAAACGAACAGCTTTAAAAATGGCATACAATTCAGCAGTAAAAATGGATGCATGTTTTGGTAAGCAGAAAGAGACAGCATCGGATCGATTGACGTAGGAGCAGCCTACGCCAAACTCAGACTTGGAACCGACCGTGTAAGTCCGAGAGAAGTCACGGTATTCGTGTATTTTCGCAAGGGACATCATTCGGAACTATGTTGTGCTTACATCGCATTTTTTTAGTGTGGCAAAGTAATATCGATTTGTGGTTGGACAACCTGCCATGGAGGGGTAGTCGAAATAGCAGTACGTGCTACACAAGCAGGTCTGATGTTGCAGTTACGCAGCGTCGAGGCAATGCGCCAGCAAAACGGTAAGACACGATGACTGTGAGACGACTGACATGGCATCGAAGATCCCGGGAATACCCACGGGTATGCTGGATGCTCTGGGTTTTGGGCGACCTTACACGCATATCTGGCTGCCAATAACCTGCGGCGCAGCGCAAGGGCAGCGCACGTTCATCCACCTCTGCCATAACACTGTCTGATGGTGAAGTGCGAAAAGCTCCAGTGGCCATTCGAAAGGCTGTGTTATGGATGACATCAAGTCGGCGCTTGGAGGTACCACACGCTCCGTCATAGACAAAACACCCGTAGTCAATTTTAGAACGCATGAGGGATCGGTACATGAGAAGTACAACTGATCTGTCAGCCCCATATGAACACCTAGAGACGGTACTCATTACCTGGAGACCTTTGGTACATTTGTTGATTGCGTCAGTGATGTGAGTTTTGTATGTAACATGGCGGTCCATCCACACACCAAGAAACTTGACTGCCGATCTGAAAGGTATGAGGTGACCGTTCATCCTTATCGTTGGGCCTGCGCAACGGCGTTTGCGGCAAAAATGAACAGCGGTAGTATTTGAGGTGGATAAAGTGAAACCAGTTTTTCCCTGCAGAACCCAATCAATATGCTGGAAGGTGTCAGAGAGGTAGCCACCTATTCTAACCCGAAACGTCCTACTAGTTAACAAAAAATCGTCAAGAAAAATCCCATCGGGCCTCTTATGCCAATTCGGTGCAACTTCATAAGGATATCATGACGCCACGCGTTATCATAAGCGCCGTCAACATCGAAAAACATGGCAGCGGTATGACATCGTTTCATAAAACTCAGGCGTACAACGGAATCAAGAGCTAAAATATGGCCAAATATGCTATGGTATCTGCGGAAACCACTCTGTATCGAGGCGAGTACATGGTTGCGTTCTAAAAAACCACATGAGTCGCAAGTTTACCTTTTTTCCAAACAATTTGCAGAGAGAACAGGTCAATGAAATAGGTCGATAGGGAAGTGGGTCGTTCCTAGTTTTGTTTGGCTAGCATCCCATTCAGCAACGCATTCAGAAAGGCATTCACCAATATCCTCCGATTCGTCTGAAAATTTGACACAACCTTCGCCGTACATGCAGCACCAAACGATTTATTTTCTACGACGAATCATTTCGCCTTCGGAGGCGAAAAGGTGGGATGCTAGTGCTACCTGATGAAATGCTTCATCGATAGAGGTCAGGTCACGCGGTGTGCTCCTTCTTGTATTGATAGTGCATGCATCAGTGTTGAGATATTCTACATTCAATGCTTCGTTTAGCCCACATGCGGTACCCCAGTGGACCACTTTCATTTTCTGAATTTCATCAAACCTGACCTGAGGTCAAACGCTGACCTTTCAGGTCACATGCTCGGATATGCTGCTTCCTTGCTCGGTGGGCGATTATTCGGCGCTAATATCCATCCGATATATGTATTCAGGAAAATGTTATTCGGTACCTCGTGATTTTCCGATAGGGTGTAAGGTTATAATCTTCGTTCAACTGAGGTCAAATGATGACCTCGAATGACCAGTTGACTTGGTGTGCTGCATGCCACCGTGATAGCGGTGGCACAAGCGTTTGAATCATTCCAATAAGTTAATTATGCGGCAAGTTATGCGGTACCCCAGATTTGACCTTGCTGACCTTTTCGCCTCTGAAGGCGAAATGGTTCGTCGTAGCAAAAAATCGTTTGGTGATGCATGTACGGTCGTGCCAAATTTTCAGACGAATCGGAGGATATTGGTGTATGCCTTTCTGAATGCGTTGCTGAATGGGATGCTAGTGCTACCTGATGAAATGAGTCATCGATAGAGGCCAGGTCACGCGGTGTGCTGCTTCTTGTATTGATAGCGCATGCATCAGTGTTGAGATAGTCTACATTCAATGCTTCGTTTGGCCCACATGCGGTACCAGAGTGGAGCTCTTTCATTTTCTGAATGTCATCAAACCTGACCTGAGGTCAAACGCTGACCTGCAGATCACGTACTCGGATGTGCTGCTTCCTTGCTCGGTGGGCGATTATTCGGCGTTAGTATCCATCCGATAAATGTATTCAGGAAAATGTTATTGCGTACCCCGTGATTTTCCCATAGGGTGTAATGTTAGTCTTCGTTGACCTGAGATCAAATGGTGACCGTGAAGGTGACATGCTTGGATGTGCTGCTTTCTTGTGCGATGGGAGATTATTTGCCGCTAATGCCCATCCGATGAATGTATTTAGGAAGGTATTATTCGGTACCCCGTAGATGGCAATAGTGCACGGTCAAAACAATATTTTGTGAACATAGGTCAAACTATGAGATTGTAGGTCTTACGCTTCAATGTGCTGCATCCATGAGCCATACACAATGTCTGGGGGTTATTTCGTGGTGCCAAGTAAAGTTTTGCGGAAATTATCGGGTACACAAGAATTTGGTATATTTGCTATTTTTGGGCCTTTTTGGTGAACGGTGATGAATCCGTGACCATAATGGGTGATTTTGATCGATGTGCTCTATGTACGTGCTATGTAGACTATCACCTGAAAAAAACAGGTATATCCAATGTGTCACCATGATTTTATTCGGTACCCCGTAAATAGATATAGTACATGAGTAAAACCAACTTTGGTGACCTGAGGTTAAACTGTGACATTGAAGGTCACGTAATTCGATGTGCTGCATCTTGGATGGACAGCGGACATCTAGGCGTTGGAATCATTCGGTTAAGTGAAACACATTGAATGTTATAGGGTACCCCGTTTTTGACCCCAATAACCTTTCTTGACCTCTGGAGATCGAACTGCTCGTCCTACCGAATAATTGTTGTTTGCCTTGCTTTTGCAAGCGACAAAGATCATATCCTGAAAAAAATGAACGAAATCGGAGAGTATGCGAACAGGATGCTGAATGGAATGCGAATGCGTTGCTAATATCATGGACATACAGATGACAGCGAGGTGGAGCGATTCAATGTGTTCACGTATGCTTTCCACGATTTCCGTTTGAAATCCGCAATTGTGCGCCTCGCGTGTGTCCTTGCCTTGCGAAAAGCTACCAGATTCGCCATACAGCTGTCACGATTAAAAACACGGAATGCCTTCTTCCTTGCACGCAATGCATCTCGGCACTTATCCGACCACCAAGGGACTGGTACACGGCGTGACGTGCCCTACGAACGAGGAATATATTGCAGAGCACTCTGCAATGTTACGGCCGTAAACGCCTCCATGGAAACCAATCCTTCGGAGCACTCGCCGAGTCTCTCCTCGACATCGGACTGAAAGGAACTCCAGTAAGCTTTTGTTTTTAAAAAAAATCCACTTGGGGGTAGTCGACCAGCTTCCACTCCATCAATGAAGCGTGTACAAACTGGAAAATGGTCACTAGTACCTGGATCATGATCCACCGACCACTCAACACGGAGAAAGTTCAGGGCTGCAAAGCGTGAGGTTCAGCACGGAGGTCTGTCCTGTTGGCAGTGTAAAATGTGTTGGAGTTCCAGAGTTAAGAAACAGGAATATTCCGGATAATTTGTTCCAATGCACGTCCGCGACTAGTAGTATTCGCTGAGCCCCAAACTTGGTGATGGGGGTTAAAATCTCCACATAAAATCAGCGGGGGAGTGGGCTGATCTACCACTTGCGACAGTTCTGCAAGTTGAAAGATTGTTCCTGGGGGGTAAGTCTATGGAGCATATGGTGATAATGCGGCGGTTAACTATTATCCGAGCAGCGACAGCCTGGATATTTGATCTCATGTGTACTTGTTGGAAGGGGACTGAGTGGCGGACGGCAAGAAGTACACCACCATGTGCCACAGTGTGAGTGATGACGTCCTTACGTAAAACAGAGTAGCTTCTTAGATCAAAAGAAGCACCAGGAGAGAGCCTGGTCTCCTGTAGGCATTCTACGGACGGTGTACGACGGTGTAAATATGTTGTAATTCGCTATTACTAGTCCTCAAACATCTACAGTTCAATTGTAAAATAATACTCATTTGTCGGTAAATGTAAGAGGGAGTCCTAATCTAAGAGCGTAAAAGGCTAAGAGTGACTAAGTCATGGTCTTGTAGTCGGGGGGTCTTGGCTTCGTGGGCGTGAGCGCGGGCTCCCAAACTCACTTGGTGACACAACACCGGGAAGAGCACGCTTCGTAGCGCGATTCGGGGATGGGGAGGATATGGGGGGTGTGCGGTTCGACGGGGAGGTATCTCTGGCGGTCTCGTGGCCGCCGCGGGTAATGGTGAGGAGTGAGGAGTCGCCATTGGGCGCTGGCCCTCAGGCTTCGAGCCCGAGGAGGTTGGCATATGTCGGGCGGTGCGACCCTGTGCTCCTAAATCCGGGGCTCCAGGGCGCACCTGAACCGCAGCACGTCCGATCTTTGGATCTGAGAGGATTGGTGGGGGTGGGGGATTGGCGTGGTTTTGGATGGTGCAGTGATAGGCTGGATGGGAGTGGGGTCGGTGGGTATGGCGGGTAAGGATTCGAGGATAGTGGAGGTCTTGGCGGGCCTCTTAGTCCGCTGGACACGATGCCACTCTTCTGGAACCCGCTCTGTAACGGGTGGAGTAACTGCGGCTTCCGGGGCCCTTGGTGACGAAACAACGCGCTCTGCCGTCTCGGTGGTGTCATGTGCAGGGTTTTGTTCACTCATGGTGGGTGGGGTTTCGGTGGTCTCGACGTAGTCTTGGGTTGGCTGCCTGTGCCTTGCTGGCAGCGTAAGGGGCACTCCAAAGGAGCGAAGTAGGGCTATCATTTGGGAGATGAGCTCAGAAACCTTGTCGGGCTGAGTATGTTGTGGGATCAACGCATGATTTTTGGCTTTTAATGCGTATGTGATTCTGGGGTGAGTGTGTTCATATATATTTATAGCCTCCCGGAAGGTTACTCTTTGTGTGTGTGTTTGATTGCAATAATTTATTTCTCCTTCATGTATATCGGGCAAGTACTGTCATAAGACGAGTGGGGGTCCTGTTCTGAGCCACAGTTTGTACAACACGGGGTCTCAGAGGTTCAATGTTCGCTTCCGTGATCGTGAGAGGCGCACCTGCCACATGCGGGGCGATTGCGGCAATACTGGTTTGCGTGTCAGAATTTCTTGCATTTAAAACATGTCATCGGGTTGGGAAAGAAAATACGAACCTTAACCCGGGCGTATCCCACACGAATCTCAAGAGGAAGATCGCTCGTGTTGAATGTTAGTACGATGTTGTTAGTTGTGACCATCTCTGTGCACCTCTCCTCACCTTCAGCTTTCTCGCTCCAGTCACTCCAAATTCTGCTAGTCCATCGACAATCTCTTCCTTTCGTACATCTCTCAAGTCAAAACAGCTGATGATACCACTCGATGAATTCTTGTTTTATGGGGTTCTACATATATTGGAATAATTTCGTCTACCTTCTTGCCACCCTTTCGCACACTGTAAACAAACGCCGTCATCCACAACGCTCTCTCTGCCTCCTCCGCTACCGCAAATTTTACCTCCAACCTTCCATCTTTCAACTTCTCACATCGAATAATTCTTCCAGACCGGTCGCATCCATTCGTCTTTGAAAGGGGGATAAAGAAGCAAGAGTCTGTGTTTTCCCTTGCGGGCCCGAGTCCCGCAGACGGGAGGACGCCAGGCGCCCGAGGTGCTATACGGGGCAGGCGGCGCCTTCGCACGGCCGGGAGAGAGAGACTCACCACCCCGACCGCACTAGCAGCGCCGCCCACCCCTTGACCCCAGCCGGCCGGGCCGGCAGACACTGGAAATGATCCCAGGCCCCCAGCCCGAGGCGACCAGCCACTTGACCCGTATGGGGCCCTGCGGGCCCGCCCTCCCCTCTGGGATATCGGGACCAAAGAGGCGTGTTGGTCCCCCGTCACAACTAGCACCGTGTGACGGGGGAACCTCAGCCTCCAGGACAGTCAACCCCGGGGGGCGGGCCGAGGGGGGAGGGGCGACTACCCCGGGGGGCGACTACCCCGGGGGGCGACTACCCCGATAAAACTGAGCTGGTGGGTAGGACCTGGGGAAGTTGTCCTACTTGTTCATAGTAGGAAGAGTTGGTGTTGCAGGGCTAGGTAAAGGACATGGATGCTGAAATGGGATGGACATTGGAATGGGAGCGTATGGATGAAAGGACGAGTGAGGCACTCTTAGTCTGACCCCTCACCGGTGGACCGGTGGACTGGTCCGTCTGGGCCCCTCCGGAAGGGGTGGCGGGGGGGAGGGAAGGGCAAAGGGGGGGGGGGGGAGGTTCTCTGGGGTGGGTAGCCACCCCCCCATTTTAATTGTGGGGAGAAGGGGGGAGGCGCCGCGGATAAAAGGGGGAAAAAAAAAAAAAAACCCCCAAAAAAAAAAAAAAAAAAATAAAAAAAAAAAAAAAAAAAAAAAAAAAAAAATAAAAAAAAAAAAAAAAAAAAAAAAAAAAAAAAAAAAAATTTAATAAATATAAAAAAAATAAAAAAAAAAAAAAATAAAATAAAAAAAAAAAAAAAAAAAAAAAAAAAAAATAAAAAAAAAAAATTTTTTTTTTTTTATAAGGGGGGGGAAAAAAAAAAAAAAAAATTTATATTTATAAAAATAAAAAAAAAAAAAAATAAAAAAAAAAAAAAAAAAAATTAAAAAACCGGTTCCGGTACTGGTTACGACCCAATCAATGTCCATAGATCGGTTCCGGTACTGGTTACGCTACACCAAAACGACATTGCCGTTAATGGTATCTTGCTATTGATGTCATATATTATGATTAATTATTGTTAATCTGCCGACGCTGACACTGAAGATCTGACGGCGACTGGCTGGACAAGTAATAACAACTACAACGGCAGATTTTGCAGGCACATACTTTCGGAGATTGTATCCCCTCCCCGGTGATATCGACATTACGCTGCAATACACACGCTCATTGAGCATGATTCCTACATCCGAAACCAGAAGGCTCAGCGCAAGATATATTGCATATGCAAGTGACGGTCGAATTTTCCTGCTGCAGGCTATTGAAGTAAACGCATGGACTCAGCGCGACTGAATCTGCCGGTCATTCTCGCTGGAAGCAAAAGTGGTTAGTAGCCGTACATAACCACAAGCGCAGCACTCACCGAGGAACGCCAGATTAACGGAGTTCGACTTGGCCGGGCACTGTACGATGACCTTGGTGACGAAGCCCAGGGTGCCCTCGGAGCCGATGAACAGCTGCTTCAGGTCGTAGCCGGTGTTGTCCTTCTTCATGGCCGACATCAAATCCACTATCTCGCCGTCGGCCAGTACCTGAGGACAGCCATCACCAACTCCAAATACTGAAGTCGTACTTGGATGAGTGGAAAATGATTTATAAAAGGTAAAAAGTTGCAAATTAAAGCAGATTATGAAGAAAACGAACGTTTTCATCATATGGCGAAGACGAGGTTCGCCACCTCCCGTCACGTCAACGTCACACCAGGCGCCACCAGTGTCATGCATAACCTTTAAGAGAGCAACCTGACAGTACACTGGTCATTACGTCACGCCACGTCACGTCACACCAGCCGCCACCAGTGCCACGTAGTCTCCGGGAGGTCAACCTCCGACGGTGTCGCTCCTTGAATATCTCAAGTCTACATACTTACGGGCTCAGTATGAACAATCTCCCTCACCGTAGTTCGCTGGTAACGTGGGGTGGTCCCATAGGGAAGCAGGGGTAGACTCCTGAACCACCGGTATCGCCTATGCAGCATCAATAAATTATGGGATCTAATATTAAACATAGGACGATGCATGATAGAATAGATGAAAACTGTTCCTGGCAGCGCCGGTGAGCCGTCTATCCCCGGTGACTACGGGACGCGTAGTGGTATTCGATACACGACTGGCGAGGGCGATAGTAATTATCCTGCGACAAATGTCACATCGTGTAATGCAATAGCGCACGGCGAGATCGTGATGGTCCCGGTGGTCGGTGAGTCATCCAGACGGTCGCTCGGGAAGGGCAGGGAGTCGATACGTCTACAACAGCACACTGTGAGAAACAGCAGGCAGACAGCAGTTGGGCGCGGCCGACAATCTACTGCCAAATCACTGCCAAATCACTCGGGGTGCAGCGCGTAACCGAGTACCGAGCAGGGTGCGTTTCCCAGTCACCGGCTACACTGGGCTGAGCGGCGGCGGTGGCGGCGGCAGCGGCGGAGGCGGCGGGAGGGGCGGCGCCACCTACCACCTCCAGGCCGAGCACGCTGCCGTGCAGGCTGCCGTAGCGGAACAGACGCAGCCCGCCGGCGTTGGTGGACACGTTGCCGCCGATCTGGCAGCTGCCCTTGGCGCCCAGGTCCACGGGTGCGATATAGCCGCGCTCCCCCACGTACTGGTCCAAAGTCTCCAACACCACGCCCGCCTCACAGGTCACCGCGCCTGTGGAAATCCCACACTGCAGGTCACCGCGCTTGAGGGAATTCGATTTTGCGGATCCTAGCACTTGTAGGCATCCAGTACCCGGTGGATAGCAGTACCCGGCAAGGTGTCACCGTGGCACCTTGCGGCCACCAAGTTCTACATCCTGCGAGCACCTGCCTTGGAATATAGACACTGAAATTGGAGCTGGCACCGAAGTTCACATTAGAAATGAAGCAGGATCACTGAAATTGAGCACATTACGGCTCCGTGTATTCAAAGACGACAACTGCTGCTGCAATCTGGCTAAATTCGACACATCCTTCCACCCCAACAACCTCCTCCATGCAGCAGCAGCAGCCCGCACCGACGTCCCCGACCGTACAACCATACACGGCCGCATCCGGCTGGCATGGGCACGGTGACACCACAATCCACCAACACCCACCCGAGAACTCATCCATGTGCAGGATGCGGCTCATCAGCTGGGTGGAGATGATCACCTCGTCGAAGACGGGCACGCTGTTTCCCACCACGGCAGTGTTGCCGGCCTGCGGGCACACGGCCAGGCGGCGCGCGTGGCAGTGTCGCAGCAGTGCCGACACCTCCTCTGTGGTGCGCGGCCGCAGCACCACGCGGCTCTCTCCTGTGCCGGAGACCGTCAATCAGCACCTCAGGGGACCGGGTGGGCCGGTACCAGAGCGGCTCTCTCCTGTGCCGGAGACCGTCAATCAGCACCTCAGGGGACCGGGTGGGCCGGTACCAGAGCGGCTCTCTCCTGTGCCGGAGACCGTCAATCAGCACCTCAGGGGACCGGGTGGGCGGGTACCAGAGCGGCTCTCTCCTGTGCCGGAGACCGTCAATCAGCACCTCAGGGGACCGGGTGGGCCGGTACCAGAGCGGCTCTCTCCTGTTCCGGAGACCGTCAATCAGCACCTCAGGGGACCGGGTGGGCGGGTACCAGAGCGGCTCTCTCCTGTGCCGGAGACCGTCAATCAGCACCTCAGGGGACCGGGTGGGCCGGTACCAGAGCGGCTCTCTCCTGTGCCGGAGACCGTCAATCAGCACCTCAGGGGACCGGGTGGGCCGGTACCAGAGCGGCTCTCTCCCTTTCTCTCCTTATCTGCTGCTCTGCTTCTCTCCTTCTTTCTTTCGCTATTTCTCTCTGCGCCAATCAACACCTCAGAGGAAGGCGGCAATACCACGCAGCTATGCTCTGCGCCGGCGATGGCTGACCAGTCAGCACCTCAGAGGGCGGGGTGGAGGCCTCACATCCAGAACATTAGTCTTCCGAAAATTGTCCTCTCATTTTTCTTGTCGGAGGGATGAATGATGCTACCTGGCAATGTACTAACCCAATTATATCGCTCTTGCATTAGCCACTAAGGCCAATGGGTTATTATTTGTGTTGTTAGTTAATTCTTTTGTGATGAATAATACATCGCTTCTAGTAAGAACTGACACAATGCTGTTTTTGTGGACGAAAACTCTGGATGAATTTCAAGCATTCCAATTCTACATTTACATTATTTGTATTATCACGTCTTCAACATATACACAATATGAACCCCGAAAACATGAAACACATGGTTTTCCCATTAAAATGGGAAAGTTTGTATCTCCTTCTGCCCTTCAAAAATCGAGGAGCTCGAGATCCAAATCAAACACCGCTCACCTACAACATAACGACCCGTCTACAATGTCTACATAACGAGCCGTCTACAATGCGCAATGAGACCTTGACACGACGCACGGTGCTTAGCACATATCTATCGACAACCCAAGGGCCCGACACAAGTCGCTCCATCAATTATATCGTCACCTAGGCGTGCGACCGTGGTGCGGCAGCAGTCATTGCGTTACATGTTCCATTCACGCGACGATCGGCTCATTGCTGCCGCCGACAAAACATAAAATATGGCACAGCGTTTCCTAAATTATCATACAGTTCCCCTTTGTCTCTCTTGTGTCTCACTCGTGTGTCTCACACTTGTTTCTCACACTTGTGTCTCACTCTGCCTGTCCTTGTCTGTCTCTGTCTCTCCCTTTATATCTCTCCCTCTCCCTCTCTCTCTCTCTCTCTCTCTCTCTCTCTCTCTCTCTCTCTCTCTCTCTCTCTCTCCTCTCCCTCCCCTCTCCCTCTCCCCCCTCCCTCCCTCTCCTCTCTCTCCTCTCTTCTCTCCTCTCTCTCTCTCTCTCTCTCTCTCTCTCTCTCTCTCTCTCTCTCTCTCTCTCTCTCTCTCTCTCTCTCTCTCTCTCTCTCCTCTCTCTCTCTCTCTCTCTCTCTCTCTCTCTCTCTCTCTCTCCTCTCTCTCTCTCTCTCGTTCTGCATTCTCTGGCAATTTCTTTGTCTTCCCTTTCATTCATGTGGCTTTTCATACTTACTTCTCTCTCATTTTCTCTTTGTTTTCCTCTTCGGCTTCATCTTCATCTGTCTTTTCAGTCCCACCTTACATTAGCCTCCTTCTCTTCCGTCCTCCCTCAGTCTCCCACCTGCTCATTGTACGGCGACGTGGGCACCTCATTATTGGCGGTCAGTGAAGCCTGGCAATTGGCGGTCCCAGGCGACACTAGGTGGGACGATATAAATGCCGCCTTACCGTCCCGGCCATGGCATTAGCCCTGACGTGCAGAATGCCAGTGCCAGTACCCCGCCAGTACCAGCGCCAACTAGATTTGTCCGGCATGTTTACACCAAGCACCGAGGATGGGTTACTCTCCAGAATTGGTTACTATACTCTTCAGAATCTGATCGGGCCGATAGTATCAATCAGCATACAATGCGCAACAACCTTAGTAGAACTGCACAAGTGTGAATTTATAATAAATGCGCCCTTACATAATTATATCAGTGGAACTACGAATTGCACACTGATCGAACATATCTGACTATCCATTCATTTTGTGACATCAATGCCGAACTCTAAAATACGAAAGTGAACATAAAAAATAGACATGGCCCCGAAGACATCGCAATAGTTCAGGTTGGCGTAACTCATGCTCCAAAAGGAAATCGCCCACCCTTCATATCAACTCGATATCGTAATGAACCACGCATGTTATTGTATTTTCGCTTACTTCTCAGTGGCGACATAATACATAATTTGAAAGTAATCAGTCTCAAGAATAGATGTGTAGCTTAACCATCACAAGCTCTTGAAGTTGGTAGTCTGGTCATAACAGGGTTCTCAACTTCCTGCAGTTGGATGCAAATTAACACCTAAAACAGCTCTTCCTTACGTCGCTTCCGATATCTTTTCTACATCCCTATATCAAGCTATTCGTAAATGGTGTGCATGTTAAGGGCTAGGGTCATGCAGTAATGAAAGCAGTCTTTATTGCAGGGGGTCGTCGTACATGACGGACAACTTTCAAGTTGCTAGGCTGGGAACCGTCCGTGGGTTATATTTCCCAGTAACGTCATAGGCATGGTTCTGGCATTCCCATCCAGGGGATAAGCCGTCCGCAACTTTGGAGTTTTTCGCGAACTACTGCTTAGAATAGCACGAAACCATGCTTGACGCGAGTTGAAACACCGATGACAGACTGGCATAACTTAAGCATCGATGACAGAGTGACAGAGTTGGAACACAGATAACAGAGATGACAGAATGACAGTTGGAACACCGCGAGTCGTGATCATTGCGGCACAGTCAACTCTGAGGTAGCCTTCGCACGGTTGTACCAGCATGCTTATGTCACGCGTGGCGCGAACCACACACAAATAGCCTTCGACCTCAGCAGATTGAGGTACCATATCAAGCGATGCAGCCAGGGGTTGAGATTCGTGTGCTCTTGATATTGGCTGTGTAACAACAATCAAATATTGGTGTTGCCATGCGATGGCAAGGCTGGTGTTCTTTCTATGAATACATTGGTGTTGTCAAGCGATGGGCCACCAAGCCCAGCTGCACCCCGGTGGAAGCCCCGTGGTGTAGTCACCAGCTGCACCCCGGTGGAAGCCCCGTTGGTGTAGTCACCAGCTGCACCCCGGTGGAAGCCCCGTGGTGTAGTCACCAGCTGCATCCCGGTGGAAGCCCCGTGGTGTAGTCACCAGCTGCACCCCGGTGGAAGCCCCGTGGTGTAGTTATCAGCTGCACCCCGGTGGAAGCCCCGTGGTGTAGTCACGGAGACGCACATACCGTTGTCGACAGCGTTGGTGTACCTCCGAATCTGTCATCACGTGGGTCAGCCGTGCAAGCAAATGCCGGCCCACCTGCATGCGTGCGTGTTAAGCGCCGCCGGAAAATGTTTTCTATGAAGGAAGGGTGAAAGCGAATCCGGGGAAATTTCGTGATAGAAGCTGGTACAATGGCTCGACAGCTCAGTTGGATAGGGAGCTGCCCCACATTGGTCTCCCTGCCCTGGCAATATTGGGTTCGAGTCACTTCACACGCTCACGTGTATCCCCCAGCTGGGAGGGTCAGTTGGCAACTAGCCCGCTAAAGCCAGGAACGCGACACCGGGGCGGCCGTGTCGGTGCATTGACGGCACGTTAAACTCTCGGATGAATTCTGCCGCTGAAATGGAATTCACGGACCGGGAGTAGTTGGCCATTTTGGGTGTCAGCTGCTTCGGCTATATCGTGCTCATAACTAAGGGCCGGGTGGTGGGCCAGGGTTCACGAGAGAAATTTTACTGAACAACAAGCCGTGGTCTATAAAACAGCCCAACCAAGAATTCGGACAAAACTTTTTAGATCACAACTTCACAAGCAGGCTTAGTCTTCAGTGGAGAAAGCAAAACTTGAAATTATTTTTTTTAATGATGCATGCTGTGCAAGCATAACGGTTGGGTCTTCCATGCGTTTTTTTCCTCGTATGTACACTACGGTAGACCCTCCCAGGATTTATTGAACTAGCTCATAACAAGTAGTGGAAGACGCGCATATCGGTTTGAAAGTCATTCTAGGTGAAGGCACTGATATAACGTCGTGCACGTCACATGCATTGGAAGTCGGGCAATGCATATGTGCAATCAAGTGCATATGTGCCTTCAGAGACGTGTCAGCATCAGAAAAACAGACTCCAGATTCAGTGTTTGAATCATCACAATCCAACAGCAGATTAGACGCACCTCATAGGAATTGCACTTTTTTTCTGAGAAGAATCACTTACGCTACACAATGTGTTTTCCAGACCAGCTGAAATGACACCATGAAAATTGCTGGAGCTGGAAAGAGTCGTGACCAGCTAAATTTAGCCTTCAGTGTACCCGAAAATACAGCTGTTCACCAGAGAATAGCACCCTCCCACGCCACGTCGTGTCTCGGCGCAGCGCGAGTGATCGCATCAGCGACACAATGAACACCCTGGGCGACCCACACCGCCTCACAGGACAGCGGCCACAGCCAGACCACACCGCCTCACAGGACAGCAGCCACAGCCAGACCACACCGCCTCACAGGACAGCGGCCACAGCCAGACCACACCGCCTCACAGGACAGCGGCCACAGCCAGACCACACCGCCTCACAGGACAGCGGCCACAGCCAGACCACACCGCCTCACAGGACAGCAGCCACAGCCAGACCACACCGCCTCACAGGACAGCGGCCACAGCCAGACCACACCGCCTCACAGGACAGCAGCCACAGCCAGACCACACCGCCTCACAGGACAGCGGCCACAGCCTGACCACACCGCCTCACAGGACAGCGGACACAGCCAGACCACACCGCCTCACAGGGCAGCGGCCACAGCCAGACCACACCGCCTCACAGGACAGCGGCCACAGCCAGACCACACCGTCTCACAGGACAGCGGCCACAGCCAGACCACACCGCCTCACAGGGCAGCGGCCACAGCCAGACCACACCGCCTCACAGGGCAGCGGCCACAGCCAGACCACACCGCCTCACAGGACAGCGGCCACAGCCAGACCACACCGCCTCACAGGGCAGCGGCCACAGCCAGACCACACCGCCTCACAGGGCAGCGGCCACGCCAACCGCCTCACAGGACAGCGGCCACAGCCAGACCACACCGCCTCACAGGGACAGCGGCCACAGCCAGACCACACCGCCTCACAGGACAGCGGCACCACAGCCAGACCACACCGCCTCACAGGACAGCAGACAGCCAGACCACACGCCTCCGGGACAGACCAGACCACCGCCTCACAGGACAGCGGCCACAGCCAGACCACACCGCCTCACAGGACAGACGGCCACAGCCAGACCACACCGCCTCACAGGACAGCGGCCACAGCCAGACCACACCGCCTCACAGGACAGCGGCCACAGCCAGACCACACCGCCTCACAGGACAGCGGCCAGCCAGACCACACCGCCTCACAGGGACAGCGGCCACAGCCAGACCACACCGCCTCACAGGACAGCGGCCACAGCCAGACCACACCGCCTCACAGGACAGCGGCCACAGCCAGACCACACCGCCTCACAGGACAGCGGCCACAGCCAGACCACACCGCCTCACAGGACAGCGGCCACAGCCAGACCACACCGCCTCACAGGACAGCGGCCACAGCCAGACCAGACCACACCGCCTCACAGGACAGCGGCCACAGCCAGACCACACCGCCTCACAGGACAGCGGCCAGCCACAGCCAGACCACACCGCCTCACAGGACAGCGGCCACCACAGCCAGACCACACCGCCTCACAGGACAGCGGCCACAGCCAGACCACACCGCCTCACAGGACAGCGGCCACAGCCAGACCACACCGCCTCACAGGACAGCGGCCACAGCCAGACCACACCGCCTCACAGGACAGCGGCCACAGCCAGACCACACCGCCTCACAGGACAGCGGCCACCACAGCCAGACCACACCGCCTCACAGGACAGCGGCCACAGCCAGACCACACCGCCTCACAGGACAGCGGCCACAGCCAGACCACACCGCCTCACAGGACAGCGGCCACAGCCAGACCACACCGCCTCACAGGGCAGCGCCGCCAGACCACACCGCCTCACAGGACAGCCGCCACAGCCAGACCACACCGCCTCACAGGACAGCGGCCACAGCCAGACCACACCGCCTCACAGGACAGCGGCCACAGCCAGACCACACCGCCTCACAGGACAGCCCCCAGACCACACCAGCCTCAGGGCACCACAGCCAGACCACACCGCCTCACAGGACAGCGGCAACAGCCACAACCACAGCCAGACCACACCGCCTCACAGGACAGCGGCCACACCCACCGCCTAGGACAGGCCAGACCACACCGCCTCACAGGACAGCGGCCACCACAGCCAGACCACACCGCCTCACAGGACAGCGGCCACCACAGCCAGACCACACCGCCTCACAGGACAGCGGCCACCACAGCCAGACCACACCGCCTCACAGGACAGCGGCCACAGCCAGACCACACCGCCTCACAGGACAGCGGCAACAGCCAGACCACACCGCCTCACAGGACAGCGGCCACCACAGCCAGACCACACCGCCTCACAGGACAGCGGCCACAGCCAGACCACACCACCTCACAGGACAGCGGCCACCACAGCCAGACAACACCGCCTCACAGGATAGCGGCCACCGCAGCCAGACCGCACCGCCTCACAGGACAGCCGCCACCACCGATACATCACTGTCTGGTCCTGCCAGCCGTTCCGTGAGTTGGGCTGACGTAACGTCACGGTGTCACGTCACGACGTGTGTTGCTGTGGCCGACCATAACGTGCATTTTAACCATGATTGTCGACCTATTCTAGAGTATGCCTGGGTTTTGTGTTCTTGTGATGAGTTCAAACTGCGATGTTTTCGCACAGATTTCAGACTGGCTGAAATTCATGTGAAAAGGTACGATTTTAATCCAACCTGTGTTGGTAGTCAGACACAATGGACAGTCATAGTGGACTGAACAAAAACTTACAGACACATGGGTAAACCAGATTCGTCTTAATTTTAGGGGGAGCATGTGCTAAACTGAAGCTTTAGTGTGTAACTATGACCCATTGTGTTTCAAGGAGGAAAAGATCGAGATGTGGTACGTTGCATACTAGTGATATTTTGGTGGTTAGTAGTTTGAAAGTATTTTGAACTCCGTACAATGTTTGGGCCGTTAGGGATGCATTTCGGTGCGTATATCGCATTGGAGGCATGGTTGTCACTTTGTGAAATTGATTGATGGGGGGGGGGAGGCTATTGATGCTTTTTATGACTTTTTTTGCGGCTAGGGGCGCCGCCGGCTGAAAAAAAAACCTCGTTGAGAGGGGAGAGGGGTGGTTCACTCGAGCGCTATGGAAGGGTGCCTCTATAGGCTCTATGGTTAAGCTTTCATGTGATTATGGGGGCCAGCTGCCCCTTAGCGCATACAAAGTGACACCCCTGATTGGAGGTTGCCTTAGCTCTTCACACATGATTGAAGAGGCGTGACTATAGAGGCACAAGATAATCCCATCCCATTACTGGAGAAACAGAACCAATTCCCACTACACTGTGTTTTCAGGACGTCACTTAGTTCTTCGGAAGAGATATCACATGATGGCATATGGCATATTATGGATGACATGACCATATTTTAATCAAAAGCAACTGGAAGTAGAAGGATGCCGGTTGTGACATTCATGTTATACATTATGAAGGAGAAATAATCCCAGTCTTATGTTGCTGAAGGTAATTTTGTTGAAGAAAATAACTTGAATAGAGATAAAGAAATGGCAACATGAACATGGTTGCTTGTCTTTGCATTTCGGCCAAATTGTCATGCATGAGTGCTTGAATTATTCCCCATTTCATTCCAACATATATGCCTGCATAATCTACACTCTTGTGCAGAGGAATACAACACGGTAAGAGCGGAGTAGGCTTGTTTAACAGTGTACGCTGAATGCTGATCTTTGGCAAATTAATCATACAAATTATTCCTGTGATAACCCAGTCATGCATATGCGAGAATAAATCCAGGCCAAATTATTTTTTTTAAAAATATGTTTAGTAAAGATTAAACTGTCGTCCACGGCACTTCATCAGAATCACAAAAGGCAAAATTAACTTTATAATCAGTACAACAACACGTGTTTAATGTTGCCTGGCATCAGACATCCGGCAAGCGAAACTAATGAAGCTCTGTGATGTTATCAACATAACATGTGGCTCGGATGCATGACACTGCCATTTCCAAGGTTACATCGTCACATTACAAAAAAACACGACGCTACATTGCTGTTCAGAGCTGGTTTCCCATCCCTACTAAGGATCGTCTCATATATATATATGTTTTATGAACATTTGCGTAGTTTGTGCAATAGAACAAATGATACGCCACCAGGAGTCTATGTCAGATCGCGTCACCCTGGTGACAATTCTTTTAGCATACACATTTTACCACAAAAAAACGAGGGACCACGCCGACAGGAAAATAGATGAGCCGATCTGTATGAGAGACAGCAAACCATCTCTGAACAGCAATGTGGCATCGTGGTTTTTGTTGCGATGTTGTGACGATGTAGCATTGCTAGCATTGCTATGTTAGCATGGCAGTGTCGTGTATCCAAGCCACATGCTATGTTGACCAAATGGCAGTGTCATGTATCCAAGCAACATGCTATGTTGATCAAATGGCAGTGTCGTGTATCCAAGCCACATGCTATGTTGACCAAATGGCAGTGTCGTGTATCCAAGCCACATGCTATGTTGATCAAATGGCAGTGTCGTGTATCCGAGCCACATGCTATGTTGATCAAATCACAGAGCTTCATTAGTTTCGTTTGCCAGATGTCTGGTGCCAGGAAAGATTAAACACATGTTGTTGTACTGATTCGAAGGTGAATTTTGCATTTTGTGATACTGGTGAAGTGCCATGCACGACAGCTTAATCTTTCCAAAATATAGTATTTTTTTGTAAATATCCTTACAATTTCAAGGTCATATTAAATACATGGCAGTGATGTTCAAATAGTATTACTGCACATCACGACACTGGGGAACTGGTTGGTTGGTTATTGGTTTTACGACACGTCGACCGTTGAGTCATATAGCGTCGCCAATCTCTCACGCCGATTGGTCGCGGGCGAAGAGTAGCGACAGGTGAGACTCGAACCCACAATCTTTCGATTATGAGACGAGCATCTTACCCCTAGACCACTCGTCCCCCACACTGGGGAACTGAAACATTCCTATTCGCTATACAGGTCTTGAAGTATGAAAACCGCCAAAATAGCACAAATCAATTCACAAACTATGTTAAGTGCAGTCAGTCTATCATCAGTGTGGCTTAATCGTCGTCATAGCCTGTAATTATTTATCCAATGGGTGACCATCGAATAGCAGCCATCACCATGAAATATTGTGAATGATTACAACATGAAGCTATTAAACGACTGATTGCATAATATCCAATGTACTAAGCAAAATGATCGTATATTTTCACTCATTATGAATACAACGAATATAACAGGTCCCATTATAATATCATACTCTAACATGTCAAGATCATTAGCAATTATATGATTATGGTAAATTCGGAAAGATCACAACTTATATTCGTTGAGCAAGTCATGGTGCAAATCCACTTCCAGTCTGTCCTTAATTTCGCCATAGCTTACTTCATTTCTGCCACAAATATCGCACTTCATCCAGCACACAGCTTCGAATTACTGGTCAATCATACTATCACCGAAACAATGTGAGATGTCTCTAAGTGGGGGTGGGTATTCCTCATGTAGGAGCACTCAATAACATTGGTAAATACCCATCTGATCATATTCAAACAGAACACATTGGTTGCGGCAAAACGCACCAAATGCTGTATAGGCCCCACTCACCCTTATGGCACTCAGTCACATTAGAGCATTGGATTGGATGCTGTGGTACCAGCTACATTTTAACTTGCCAGCATTAGTGAGCATACCAGGTATGTCACCAGAATGTCACCATAATGTCTACAGAATGTCACGAGATATGTTACCATAATGTCACCAGATGTCATTCGGCACGTCACCAGAATGTCACCAGGTATGCCACCAGAATGGACAACAAACCACCGACGGTAAAATCGTGTTCAATTTGAAGACATATGCCACACATTTCCGCTTTACGAACAGCACATAGTTAGTTATTTGGGTTTAAAGGGCGCATCGACTGCAATGGTCATATAGCGCCCATGACAAGTTTATTCATAAAAACCAGAAGTAAAATCGTGGTAAAACAGTGTCGTGCTGAGGTGTAATTCCCCGCATACTGTCTCAGTTAAAACATGTATTCGCAGTCAGCCGTTTAGAGATATGGTGTGGTGCGTTCACAGGTGTTACGGTCAGGACGGTCGTCTATCCCACACGTCTCGGCTTACAGATGGGTACCTCATCACGGGCGACTCAGCGCGAGGACGGGATCTGGGACTCGCTTCGGTCGGTGGCGAAATAGGCATCTGCTTTCGGCTGGTAGGTGGTGTAAGTAGCTAGCCTGTTAATGGGACAGGTGGAGGTGGACCCATTATTTTTCCAGAGGGGCCAGGTGGTGCGCGCGGTACCGACGGTGAGCGTTCTCGCATACCGAGCCTCGCAGCCATGGAAGATTTCCACTGCGCCTTTCCCACCGATGTTTGGTGCCACACTCGTAGATCGCTCTGCTCGACCTCGCGCGGTCAGGTCCGGAGCTCCACTTCGCACAGGAATTATCAGTGACGGCAATGAGCTGGTTGATGGGAGACGTGAAATAGTCGATGAGGGTGGTAACTTAGGGACTTCTGTTCTGCGGGAGTTGTTTGAGTGGATGCCACCATGATCGGTTCAGTCACCAGAGTTGCGGGATCGTCAGGTTGGCAGGCGATCGTGCGCTGCTCAGGACGACGCTGTCTTGGGGAACTGCATGAACTGCATGGGGAACTTCTGTCTGCACAACAGCAGGGCGAGCCGGTAAGACGTAGTCGGCTGCAACTCCAGTCATTGCCGCCGGGATTTCATCCTCTGAGTGTCCCTAGATTATAGCCAGACCACATTCCATTAGCAGGCCAATCGAACGGCACATAATCAGGAAGAATGTTTGCACTGTGCCAAATGTTCGCCACAGGTACCAACATCTCAACAACTTTGGAAATTAAAAAGCACCAAGCCGAGGGAAGCAACAACCCTTGATAACCACTTTTTTAACTTGTGTTTTCACGCTGTCATGCCAAATTTCTCACCCAGGATCTTGTGTGCAGCAGTGACCCTTGGCTGTTCAAAAATCGAAAACAACCACTGGTTCTCCAGTCCTGCTTATGCACTTTGTGTCTCTACCCCCATCAGGTGGCTCTTCACCTCAGTATTATCACTGCAGCAGATTGTATCCCAACCCCATCAGGAAGGTTGCTTCCCCACCAGGGATGTAGCTTTATATGCTTTCGGGAGGCAGTAGCGGTCTCCAGCCCCCCCCCCATGTTGGCTTTTCCCTAATAATTTCAACATTGAACATGGGCCCATGTGGCATACCCCACCCTCCCCCAAACCATTGGGCCCGCCAATTGACTTGACGTATTGTGCCCTCCCAATATTTTTTAGAAACACATATATGTTCACCCATTTTTCTGAGTATTCATCATCTCCGCAGGTGCATCACTGGTGCTTCCTGACGTCTACAGGTTGACTCACCACCCGGCGGGATATTTCCCCGCTGCGGTCGGCAATGTGCTCACCCCTGCAGGAGCGCCACCAGTCCGTGTTGTACATGTCCAGCTCGTCGGCAGCCGTCACCACCCGGCGGGTTATCTCGCCGCTGCGGTCGGCAATGTGCTCACCCCTGCAGGAGCGCCACCAGTCCGTGTTGTAAATGTCCAGCTCGTCGGCAGCCGTCACCACCCGGCGGGTTATCTCGCCGCTGCGGTCGGCAATGTGCTCCCCCTGCAGGAGCGCCACCAGTCCGTGTTGTACATGTCCAGCTCGTCGGCAGCCGTCACCACCCGGCGGGTTATCTCGCCGCTGCGGTCGGCAATGTGCTCACCCCTGCAGGAGCGCCACCAGTCCGTGTTGTAAATGTCCAGCTCGTCGGCAGCCGTCACCACCCGGCGGGTTATCTCGCCGCTGCGGTCGGCAATGTGCTCACCCCTGCAGGAGCGCCACCAGTCCGTGTTGTACATGTCCAGCTCGTCGGCAGCCGTCACCACCCGGCGGGTTATCTCGCCGCTGCGGTCGGCAATGTGCTCACCCCTGCAGGAGCGCCACCAGTCCGTGTTGTAAATGTCCAGCTCGTCGGCAGCCGTCACCACGCGCGCATCGTCCAGGATCAGTCGGAACTGAGCCAGGTCATCGTCAGTCACCTGACTGAACTGACCCCGGGTCACCGGGTAGTGTTCGCGGGTCAGTTGCACGTCCGCCGGCTGTCGACACAGTGGTGCAGGTCAGGTCAGCGCAGGCACATGGTACGGTGTATGCTGAGGTCACCAGTGTAACAAGGCAATGTCAGGTTACCATAGCAGTGATAAATTATTTGTGAAATTGGGTGGAATATACCACTTACTGAACGCTCAATCGACATACTTATTAAAGAAGTATCAACACCGTGATTATTGACGCGTGCTGATGGTTTCATGCATCGTTTCTAACAGTATCTCACTTATAATTATCATAATCATGCTCACCATAAGGGATCGTGATACACGAACATTTCCCAACGCAATTTCAGGTAAAGGGATTACTTATGATGTGATCAGGTATACAATACCATTTTATAGCATAGGTATTTGTATCGATATCCAGTTAGTTAGTTAGTTAGTTATTAGGGCTTTAGGGCGCATCGACTACATCGGTCATGTAGCGCCCAACATATCCAGAATAGAGCTCTTCCTAAATAATGTATTTCAAAACAAACAAAAAGGTACAGTTGTATGCACACTTGTGGCTCAAATGTGAGCTTGAAGGACATAACCAAGTAATTTAAATGACACTAATTCCATGATAAATTTCGACATCCTATTGTACTCGTTTTGACACCGCACGCCTAATGAAAAACCATTATTTTAACACTGCACCACAGGTACATGGAATGGGGACTGTTGAGGTTCCCAGTGCAGCAGGGCAGTGTCAGGTCACCACAGGCACATGGTACGGTGTCTGTCCAGGTCACCAGTGTAACAGGGTGGTCTCAGGTCACCACAGACACGTGGTACAGTGTCTGCTGAGGTCACCAGTGTGACAGGGCAGTGCCAGGTCACCACAGGTACATGGTATGGTATCAGCTCAGGTCACCAGTGTAACAGGGTGGTGTCAGGTCACCACAGGCACATGGTAGTGTCTGCTGAGGTCACCAGTGTGACAGGGCAGTGCCAGGTCACCACAGGCATATGGTATGGTATCAGCTCAGGTCACCAGTGTAACAGGGTGGTGTCAGGTCACCACAGGCACATGGTACGGTGTGTGCTGAAGTCACTAGTATAACAGGGCAGTGTCAGGTCACCACAGGTACATGGTACAGTGTCTGCTGAAGTCACTAGTATAACAGGGCCGTGTCAGGTCACCAATAGCTCATGGTACATGGTTTGTTGAAGTCACCAGTGTAACACGGCAGCGTCAGGTTTGGTCGTCCCCAGTGAAACATGGCATTGCGAGATCAGATCACTAGAGTGGCAGATGGCAGGGTCAGATGGTGGCACCACAAGTCAGGGCACAAAGACGTCATTTTGCATACTTTTGGAGGCGTGCTAGCCCCTCCCCCCATGCTGAAGCATGCTCCTAAGGATAGATTGTACTCTCCCAAAGTTGATCATGGAAGGAAAGCTCAGAATGCACTACGACCCTCAACATTTTGCATTGGTGCATCCGGATTCGACCTAAACTTTTGTATAAATGAACTTGATGTGCCCCTCCCCTCTACTTATCGCTTTCACAGCACAGCACCATTGCTAAAATACACAGGCTGGATGCAAGATAGAGTTCTGAAAGAATGGACACAAATAGTTCCTGCTGTTAACAGAGGACATGAAAGAACATGGGAGGGTCATTCCAGATTAACACAAAAACTACCTGCCTGCTTGATTAAGTCAATTCAGCAGCAGAATGGCCACAAAAGGTTGGCACAGGTATTTTGACACCCACATGGACCAGGACTGGTCTAGCCGGGAGATCTGCCTATGGTGCTTTACAATGTGCTTCAATCTGTCAGGTTATCAACAATGGCATCTCTAGCCTATTGCCATTACACCTCCACCATCACATACAGCACCTCCAGCCCAGTAGCAGGACACATCAACTTTCCATACAGCAATACAAAATCCATCTTTTAGCATAGCAACTCTGCATCCGCATACAGCAGTGCCACCTCCATCCCACAAATAAGACACTTTCACCATCACATACAACAATGGAGCCCCCAGCAGACTAACATGACACCACCACCATCACCTACAGCAATGAAGCATCCAGCCCACTAACATGGGACACTAAATGGGACACCCTGCTGAGATTCCTGATACTTATTCTCGACGAGCACCTGCCACTCAGAAACATCAAAATTCGGAACCCAACAGCACCACATGTTAGCGAAGCTACCAAGCAGCTCATGCATCAATGACATGTAGCTTTACACTTGCAAGGTAGGAACACATACAAAGTACTTAACAGACAAGTTCGTTCAGCTATTAGAGCTAACTGCAGGGACGAGATCAGCGGAAAGATAGCTCAGAAAGCCCCATCTGCTATCAAGCATCTTTCCGAATGCTTGATAGCACGCCCCATCGTGGCGTGCTATCAAGCCCATTATCGACACCAAAAAGGCTCTCACATAGTTCAACCTCAAGTCTTACCTGAGCGGCTAAATCAATACTTTGTTAGTGTCGAACCTAAAGTATCAGCAGAAGTGAAACGCCAGGCAAACATGCCTGAACACACACCTCCCAGTTGCCGGCTATCGCGCGTCTCTACCAGCTCCTATAAATTATCACCCATATCCCTCGAACAGCTAGCCAAAATTGTCATTGACATGAGGAACATAGGTGCTTGCGGACCCGACGGGATCTTTATTAAGGCTATCAAATTTATATTATTTTTATCGGATAAGTGCTGCTCGACATTATAAACACATGCCTGACTACAGCTGATATCTCCTCCTCTTGGAAACAGTCAATAGTAATTTTCATTAAAAAATCAGGAGATCCTTCGTATCCCTCTGATTTAGGCCCATCTCATTGGTTCCAGTTATCGCCAAAATCACAGAGAGGGTAGTGCAGAAACAACTCTATCACTACCTGAACTCAAACCACCTACTGGACCAAACTCAGCACGGCTTCAAACCACGCCAATCTACGGAAACCGCTCTCATCTCAGTCACGGACAACATACTAGCAGCAATGGACCGTTCGAAAGTAGCTCTCCTTTGCATTCTGGACCTTAGTAAATGCTTGGACGTAATAGACTACACCAAACTGCTCACTAAACTAGAACTCCATGGAATATATACTGACTGGTTTAGGGCATATCTGGGAGGTCACACACAGGCTGTTAGCATCTCAGATCAACGCGGAAACAGGCATCTCTCCTCCTTTCTCCCAAACAACATAGGTGTTTTTCAAGGCTCATCACTAGGTCCACTCCTCTATAGCACCTTTTCGAACGACCTCAGTTTGCAAGTCCCGGTAGTACACGCCACTCAGTTCGCAGACGACACCCAGGTCCTCATCTCCGGTCGGAAATGTGATCTCCCCAATCTGATAAGTCAGATGGAGACATGTCTGAACCAACTTTACGACTTCCTGGATAACGGCTTGAAGGTAAACCTGACCAAAACTCAGCTTCTCACGTTCGGATCGCGTCAAAATCTTCACAAAATTACCCAGATACGAGTGTGCTTTAGGGACGCCGTGATAAATGAGAGCCATTCATGTAGGAACTTTGGGGTGACATTTGATCGCCACATGTCGTGGGATTCCCATGTAGCTGTTGTGGTCCGCAAGTGCAATGGATTCCTTCTGGCCCTGAGCCATCTGCGCCACACTCTGCCCACCAGTACCCTCTTCACTAGTCAACAGCCTGGTAATATCCAATATCCGCTGCTGCATATCTGTTTACGGGAACGGGTCGGCAGCAAACATCCACAAACTAGACAAGATCATTAACTTCGACACTAGAGTCGTGTCAGTTCTACGGAAATTTAAACATATTTCTGATGCCCGTAACGAGTTGGGTCTCCTCACCGCAGCTGATCTGCATCTTTTTTACAGCTTTACTTTGCTCCACAAGATCATTCTGACGGGTGAGCCAACGTGCATTGCCGGTCAAATCACTGCAAACTCTACCCTGCGAAACCGTCATACACGTGCAGACGACCACCTGCACCTGCCAGCCATACAGAGAGGCGGGCCGCAGGATATTTCTCTACACGTCTGTCTTCCACTATAACAAATTTCCTACTGAAACAAAAACATCGAGGCTTCTAACTTCAAGAAACGTGCACTGGCTTATCTCCACGAACAACACTAGTCGCACAAAAAAACTTAACAATGGATGTGTGGACACTATGAACTCACCTTTAGGCCATCGCTTTCCTATTACTTATATAAACTACTCGTTTATAGCTCGTGTTGCAAGTACAGGGTGTGTAGTGCAGATAGTGATGTGGGTATTGTATTATGTTGGTGTATAAATGTTTGTTACGCATCTGCTCCCACTATTGACTCCAAATATATTCTTTCTTTGTAAATGTCTGTGAGTTATACCCAGACTTTCCATAATAGCCACTGTACGTGGAGGGCATGTATCGTGAAGTAAATACATAAATAAATAACTTGACACCTTCAAAATCACATACATAATGTAGCATTCATTCCATTAACATGACACCTTCACTATCGCATACACAATGAAGCATCCAGCCCACTACCATGACACCTTCGAGATCACATACATAATGAAGCCTCAATCCCATTAACATGACACCTTCACCATCGCATACACAATGAGGCATCTACCTCACGAATTTGACACCTTCACCCAGTGGCGTCGCCACGAAATTTTTCCAGGGGCCAATGTTGGAAGGGGGCCTCCTGCTCCCCGAAAGGGGCCTCCTATATTTTTAGGCTCTTGGTATGGTTCAATAATGGGAAACATGATTCCATATTGATGTCTTGTTTCTTCTTGGCATGGTGCATCATTTACGCAAAACGCAATAGCAATAATCTTCTTTTTTTCTTCGCTGAGAACTGAGCCATGCCAGGGTATAAATAAGTAAATGTGGATAAGTACCCAAGTGCCAAAGCAAACCAATGTCTTAATGCTTTCTCGACCAGAAGAATCTTCCCGTTGGCCTCTAGATTCCAGCGAGCTGGCGGGGCTGGTGCTGAACATATATTAAAGATATCTCCCATTGATCAACCCACTTCTATGTCCACCAGGTCTAACTGAATATAGCTAGATTCACCACTACTGTTAAATTCCCACCAGCTTGATGTCATAAGTAAGCTTAAACGATCATTTCTCAGTCCTGGGACGATAATTTCGCGAAGGTGACAACGAGAAGTAGATTGAATTGGTTTTCTTATCGCCATCTTAGGGATTTATTTATTTTTTATAACATTTGGTGCTGGCTGTAAGGCACCTGGCACACAAGCTAAAATAATAAATCCTCAGCGAATAAATTCACAGCAAGAACAAGCATTGAACAACAGTGCATAAATGGCAATGCAAGAATGCAACAATGGCAATGCAGAAATATTACAAAACTTTCAAACTCCACGCCGTCACGCCAATGGTTTTCGCTGTGCTGCACCGTTCTGTAAATGACGTCGTTGAGAAGGTATTGAAGCTGGGAAGCTCTAATCATGCAGGCTGTAATCACAGAAGACAAGTTTGTAGGAAGAAAATGAATTTATAAACATCGTTCCTCCCAATTTGTATGGGGCATCGGTGTTGTTTTGTATGCTTGTGAGGGGGAATTTTCCCCCTCGATGTTGGCTTTGCCCCATGTTTCTGAAAATTATTGGGAGACCAGTGGCGTACCTATATTTGCGTCAAGGGGGAGGGTGGGAAACGTATTTGGAGGGGGTCCACCTAGCCCATTAAAAAAGTCCTCGGATTTCGACCACTATTTTGTCAAAGGGGACCTTTTGAAATAAAATAATTAGTGATGAACTGAATTGTCATATGGAGGGGCATAATCTACCACTATCGCTTCTGATTCGTCGGATTTCAACCCTAACTCCCCCACCCTGTTAGAATGTTTTCTTTTGGTATCCCTTGATAAGTCACCCCACACTGCTGAAATTATACCTATACAAATCAATTCAAAATGTAACATTTCCCAATTTCAGACATTACAGTTCATAGCGCCCGGTCGCCACGACGCCAACGTTCATGCACATGCACACCCATCTGGCGCATTCGGCGCATTCGCCACACTTCGTGCGATGCTGCTGTTTCTGCTAGGAATGCTACATTTTGCTAATTGCTGCCACATGATAGACTTGCGCCATATTTGACGTGATGGAATGCTTCGTATGGACGTTCGCTGCGAAAATTCGATTAATGAAATTCGATCATTAGTTCTATATTTCCAACATTTTATGCTGGTTAAGAAATGCGGATACCCGCTGAGCTTTGATGCACCTCATATCTTTGATTAAATATGCTCCCAGATTGGCTACCGGACCGAGGCCCTGCCTCAGTGTTCTTTTCTTGACACGTTTCGTCTTTCTTCGTCTACGGATGTGTCTTAGGGCTTCAATCCATTTTTTGTTAGGAACCCAACACATTTTCGAAACCCCTGGTCGTTTTAGGGTTTGTTGCTATTTTCTGCACCGATGATTTTTTTTTAGGTGTCGGGGCGCTTTCAAAGATCCCGATGTGTTTAGCTCGGTCCTTTTGTTCGTTTTGGGACCATGCTGCTTTTTGCGGCCCCACTCTTTTTCAGGCCCTTGTGCAGTCGCATGGCCCCTGTGTGCCTTGAGAGCTTCAGGTTTATTTTTTTTTAGAGCTCCTGGTATGTTTATTTAAGGCCGCAACGCATGTTTTGAGACCCTGTCGCTTTTTGGGAGACTGTGCGCTTTGGAGGGCCAGTTGCACTTTCGGCCCCCGTTGTGCTCCTAGGGTCCCGCTGTGCTTATTTGGGGCTTCTGACGCACATTTGTGGGGCCCGAATGCAATTTTGGGGCTTCGGTGCGATTTTTCTGGGTTCCAGCGCGACTTATCGCGCCAAGGCGCGTGGTTCCGGGGGACCAACGCTAGTTTCCTGGGCTCAACGCGATTTGTGTGAGTCTCTTCTGAATTTTCTTTCACGTCCGACACCCGGCATGATTTTTCTAGCCCCTGGCGCCATGTTTTTGTATCTCACGTCGATTTTTTTTCGAGCTCCGGTATGTTTTTCTGGACCGTACGCGATTTGTGAAGGCATCTGATGATATGTTTGGTGCTCCAGAGCCATTTTCCTCATCCGCAGTTATTTTTTGGAATCCTCCTTATTTTGGAAGGCTCCGGCTTGACTTTTTGGGGGATACCGATGCGATTTTTTGGGTCACACTGTGCTTATGTGGGGCCCTAGAGGCCAATTTTTGGGAGCTCCGACGTGAATGTTTGATGCCCATACCAAATTGTTGGGACTACCGATCGAGTCTGCGGGGCGCGTTGTACTTAGCTGTGACCCCAACGCGATCTTGGCGGTTCCTGTTGCAGATTTTCGGACCTCGGAGCGAGTTTTCTGGGCCCGCCGTATTTATCGGGTCAGCCCCCTGCGCGAATTCTGGTGGACCGACGCTAATGTTTGTGGCAACAGCGCGACTTTTTGGGGCCTCGGCACGATTCTTGGGAGCTTATCCCTCTTAGGAGAGAGGGTACATTTGCCCCTTTGATATACCACTGCGGCCACCGAAGGGTATTTTTTTCAGCCGATGGCACCTTTCGGAGTGTAAAAGCCCTCAGGGTAATTTTTTTCCGGACCTGTTCTTAATTTGCCGGTGCTGGGGTCGATTCGATCGAGTCTCGGTGTGAACTTTTTGGACATCGAGTTCTATCTTTTTAAAGGTCCTTATGCGATATTTTTGGGTCCCGGTGCGATTCTTCGGTTTCCCGGTGCGATTTTTTTCTTTCGATGCCCCGACACGTTTTCTCCGGTACCCACCGGGTTTTTGGGGGACTGACCCGATTTTTGAGGCCGTAGAGTGACGTTACGGTTGAAAATTTATTTGTTACGGCAGCTGCAACTTTTGGGGCCTGGCGCGAACTTTTGGGCCCCCAGTGTGATTTTCAAGGGCTGCGACGAGACTTTTTCGAGTTCAATGCAATGTTTTGTGACCCGACGTCATTTGCTTGGATACCTAGCGCGAGTTTTAGCGACCTCGACACTTTTTGGGCGTCCAACACGTTTTGGAGGCTTTTGGCGTCATTGTTAGGGCCCCAGAGTGATTATCCATGCCCGGATTGTTTTTCGTCGCCCCGGCTTCATTTGTGTCCCAATGAGACTGTTAGGGAACGGTACGACCTGTCGTGCCCCTGGCGTGATTTTCATGGCCCGGGCGTTACTTTTTGGTACCCCAAGGCTTAGCGTGATTTTCAGGGGCCCCGGCGGGCTCTTTTTGGGACCATGTCGTGATTTTAAAGTACCCCGGCACGACTCCTATAATTTCTTAGGGGCTTCTTGCAAATTATAGGCCTCCTCTCGCGTCTTAGGGGTCTCGTCCCATTTCCTGGAGCCTCTTTACCGGTTTTGGATGTCTTCTCGTGTCCTACCCTCCTCCATATTCAATGGCCCCCTCTCCCGTCTTGAAGGGCCTCCTCCTACATCCTGGGGCCCTTTAACATGGCATGGGCCTCCTCTCATGTTCCAGGGGCATCCTCTACCAAATTAGGGGCCTCCTGCCACGCCTCGTGGGCCTCCTCCTTTGTCCTGACAAATCCTACCCGTCTTGGGGGCATCTTCAATTTTGGAAACCTCACCTCCTTCCATACCTGCTACCACTCACATCTTAAGGGCCTCCTCTCATTTCCTGGGAACTCCTTCAGGTCTACGGGACTTCATTCGGCCCTGGAGACCTCCTATTCCGTCTTGGGGGACTCCTCTCGAGACCGGCAGGGGCCTCCTTTTCTCTTTTTTAAATCTCACCAGGAGACATCTTTTTTTCTCAAATTAGGGGCCTCCTCTCACGTCTTGGGGGTCTCCTGCACTGCGTTTTGATTCGATCTTTGCCAATTTTAAGCGTGGCCTCTTATCTCTTGGTGGACTCCTCTTCTCTCCCAGGTGCCTCCTCTTCCAAATTATAAGCAACCTTTCCTATCTCAGTTCCCTTGTCATTTTCTGGGGACCTTCTTACCGGTCTTGGAGCCTTCTTTCTTGCCTGGGAGTCATCCCTCTTATCTAATGGCCTTTCTCTCTTATTTTAGGGGCCTCCTCGTTCACCATGGGGTCTCATTTCGAATTTTGTGTCGTCCTCTTCCGAATTAGGTGTCTCTTGCCACGTTTTTGGATAATCCTTTTCTATCTTGGTGGAACCTTGCCCGTTTTGGGGCCTGTTTTTGCGTCTCCGAAACCTCATTTCACATCCATTGGCTTTCTCTTCCATCTTAGGGCCTCCTCTCATTTTCTGGGGCCTCTTTTCCCGTAGTTGGGCCTCCTTTGTAATCCTGGGAGCCTCCTTTGCAATCATGGGGCCTCCTTTGCAATCATGGAGGTCTCCTTTGCAATCATGGGGGCCTCATTTGCAATCATGTGGGCCTCCTTTGCAATACTTGTGGCCTCCTTTGCAATCCTGGAGGCCTCCTTTGCAATCCTTGGGGCTTCCTTTGCAATCATAGGGGCCTCCTTTGCAATCATGGGGGCCTCATTTGCAATCCTGGAGGCCTCCTTTGCAATCATTGGGGCTTCCTTTGCAATCATAGGGGCCTCCTTTGCTCTGCCCTTTGCAATCCTGTGGACCTCCTTTGCAATCACGTGGGCCTCCTTTGCAATCATGGGGGCCTCCTTTGCAATCACGGGGCCTCCTTTACAATCATGGGGGCCTCCTTTGCAATCCTGGGGCCTCCTTTGTAATCCTGGGGGCCTCCTTTGTAATCCTAGGGGCCTCCTTTGTAATCCTGGGGGCCTCCTTTGCAATCCTGGGGGCCTGCTTTGCAATACTGGGGCCTCATTTGCACTCCTCGGGGCCCCCTTTGCAATCCTGGGGCTTCCTTTGCAACCTTTGGGGCCTCCGTGCCAATTGTCGACACTCCCTTGATTTCTGGGGCCTCCTATCCTCTCCTAGGTGACTCCTTTTTCAAATTAGGGGCCTCCTCTCACGTCTTGGAGGCCTGATCACCTGTGTTTGGAGCCTCGTTATCCTCTCAGCAGGGTGCTTTTGTGTCATTATCCCAAATCTTCTCTCCTAGGGCCCTCCCCTTCCAAAATATGGGCCTCATCTGGCTGGTCTCAGTGGCCTTCTCTCTTTCCTGCGGATACCTTCTTACCCATTTTGGGGCTCCCTCTTGCGTCCGGAGAAATATCTCCTATCATTCCTTATTTTCGATTGTAGAAAATAAGCCTTCTCCTCTTCCATTTTGGAGGCCTCGTTTTCCAAATTAAGAATATCCTGCCACCAATTGGAAGCCTTCTTGTCTAACCTGGGTGGCTTCCTGCCCGTCTCGGTGGCATCCTTTTCGTCCTGGGGCCTCCTAACAATCTCTGTCCTACGTCGCTTATTAGGACCTGATTATATTTCGCGAGAGCCTCGTTGCCAGTCTTGGGGCCTCCTTGACAGCATGATCTTCTGTCTCGTCGGCCTTCTTGCTCACCTTTTTTCCTGTGCATTTCCGGATAGGGGCCTCCTCAAATTTCAGGGTGGCGGCCCCCCCCCCCCAGTATCACGGCAGGAGGGGTGACTGCCCCCTCTGCCCTCCCCGAATCGGAGGCGACGCCCTGCCTTCACCATCACATACAGCCATGGAATCTCAACCTGTCAATAGTATATGTTCATGCTTATGTGTGATACATTTGATTCCTACAACACAACACTTCCCAGTAATGAGACAGAGCAAGTCGACAGGTCTTGTTACCATGCCAGTGGTGGTATGCAGGAGTCGACGGCCAAGCTGATGTGTGACCCCTGCAGATGGCAGTGCAGCCTGTTGCAGTCTGCAGCCGGGCCAGGCTGAGGCACGCAGAGACCGCAATGCGATCCTCTGTAGCGCCAGCTGGATCACGGGCCGCCAACAGCCATGCACGACCGACATCGTGTCCTGCCACAGCAGACGCCCACCACACAGTCAAGCTTACCTCTACTTCCTAAGCCGGAACCACAAAACAATACATACAACATAATGGATGTTTTTATGGTGGAGCACGGGGATTCCCATCGTGGAACAGTGTAAAACAAAAATAAGTTTTTGTTCAAGCTACAGAAAACTTGAGCAATTGCATTCTCATGAAGAGGTACAGCTACAACTTTTTCTCCAAATCTGAATAAGAGATCACAACTCTGAGGTGGAATTTATTATTCAGACTACAACAAAACTATACACAAATTGGACCTACTGTGATCACTCTGTAAAACTGGAGCAACCGGTTTGCACATCTGTCTGTGTGTGTCAAGCAGGGTTGATACTGGATGCGATTGCCCTCAATACTTGCACATTTGCAAAATGCACAGCTTAACTGACCATAGCCTAAACTAGCTGAGTATACCAGTTCTGGAAAGCTAGTGGTGACAACTGCTTAAAACTTTGATATCTTTGAGTTCTGTTCAGCTTTGTTCTTGTGTACTTCTACTTTATTATCATTAAATGCTTATCTTTTATATGAAGAACAGATACACATCCAATTTTAGCCCAAGCTATGACATAAATCAACATGAACATTGGTGCATGAAAGCACACATGCAATACAGAGAAATCATATGGTCAAAGTTAGAAACAATCAGGTATCTAAAAGACTGGCTGAAATTCAATTAGCTAGTGAATGTTTGGTGGGAAATGCCAAGAAGTCCTTTTGATTCCACACATTTGAATAAAAAATGTGCAGTGTGGGCCCACTGCAAGTAAATGGTGAAAGTGATCAAGGATTATGATATGGTAGAGCTACTAAGTACGCAATTCCTCAGCAATCAGTTTTACCAGGGTTGGCACTTTTCACCACCAAACCTGTTTTACTAGTTTTTATCACTGATAAAACTGACATGTCAAACACTGGTTTACCAGCTTTTACCTGCAAGGATCCCACAAATACTTTGCTTTGTCTTTTTCAGATATATAAGACAAACTGTTTGTAGGCCTAGTCCAGTGTCACATCATACAAGGTGCATACTACACAAAAATAGGCCAAATTTGATCTGAAAATGACACAGAAATTTTAAAATGGCATGATTATTTTTGCCTGTTTCCCCAGTATTTTTTTCTGGTTTTTCCCGGTAAAAGCTGGCTGCCATAACAAAAACAAGTTTTCTTTTCATGGTAAAAACAACCCTGGTATCTACTAAGGAAAACTGAAGTGCATATGAAACCAATGCAAGTTGTACTATGACGAGGGAAAAGTTATCAGATCTTGCAATAACAGAAGCTGTTCAAACCAGTTGCAGAAAATAAAGCTGAATAAAGTCACATGATTAGCATACAGCAGAATTGGAGTATAAGTGTGCTTAAGTTCTAACAATTCTTTAGGTCTTCAGGCTGTCTTTTCAGTGTTCTGAAGTACCTGAAGTTTGGAGTAATGCAAATGTAGTACCAATTTTCTAGGGCAGTGAAGGGCAGTAAAGGGTGGTAAAACATGTGAGAAATGATAGGCCAGTTGGCTTAACATCCAAAGATTGCACAGTGTTAGAAAAACTAAACAAGGGCAATGCTCAGACTCATCTTGATATGCATAATCTTGTTAAGGGATACTCAGCATATATTTCAATCTGGAAGATCTTGCTTAACTAACCTTCAGACAGCATGTAGTATGCAACTGGGGAAATTGATAATGGAAACACAATAGACATGCTTGGACTTCAGCAAAGCTTTTGATGAAGTTTCACACAAGCATCTAATTCATCAGTTGGAGCAGCACAGGATTGCTGGAAAATTAAATGCTGAATTGAAGCATGCCTAAGGAAATGAGCTTAAAGGGTAGTATTAAATTGATGTAAATCTGAATGTTTGGAGCAGAATATCACATGGCTCCATTCTAGGTCCATTTCTCATCATCTTAGAAAATCAGATTTAAATTGGGCTGAGGGATAGGGTGTTTAAATTTGATGAAGACATCAAACCTGGTTGGAAGGAGCTAACAATAGTAATGAATCTAGTAATATTCAGTTCGAATTTTGGGACCTAAGGAAGTGAGCTGATAAACTGCAGGTGCCTTTCAACTATGGTAGGTGCTAGGCTATGCAAATTGGGTCTGAAAGTGACACATTTAGTCATACAATGGGAGGTGGTGAAATGGATGTAATTGAGAATGAAAAGGATTGAGGTGTGGTAGTTTCAAGTGGCCTTAAAATAGAACAATGTAACCTAACAACAAGGCAAGTCACTAGGCTGCTCAGTGGACTAGACAATTTAGAATATGAGGAGGGTTATGGTATTCGATACGTATTCACTCAATTATAGGTGATTAAGGGGTGATATGATTGAGATGCTTGAGATAGTAAAAGGGTTAGATAAGGCCAATCTGAATCATGCTATTATATTTAGGGTATCACATGGGGTCATCAATTCAGGTCAGGCAAACCAATGTATAAGAACAGTTACATGCCAACAAGTTTTCAGTCAAATGGTGGTCGATCAATGAAATTGGTTGCTTCATGATGTCGGGGAAAGTCTCACACTGGATGTATTTATTTATTTATTTATTTCACAATACATGCCATCCACGTATAGTGGCTATTATGGACAGTCTGGGTATAACTCAGATATTTACAAAGAAAGGATAGATTTGTGGTCAATAGTGGGAACACATGCGCAACAAACATTCATGCACCAACATAATACAATACCCATATCACTCTGCACTACACACACCGTGCTTGCAACATGAGCTGTAAACGAGTAGTTTATGGAAGTGATATGAAAGCGATGGCCTAAATGTTGGTTGTTGGTTGGTTATTGGTTTTACGACACGTCGACCGTTGAGCCATATAGCGTCGCCAATCTCTCACGCCGATTGGTCGCGGGCGAAGAGTAGCGACAGGTGAGACTCGAACCCACAATCTTTCGATTGAGACGAGCATCTTACCCCTAGACCACTCGTCCCCATGGCCTAAATGTGAGTGCATGGTGTACACAAATCTATTTTGTAAGTTTTTTTTGTGACTAGTGTTGCTCGTGGAGATAAGCTCGTACACGCTTCTTGAAGTTAGACAGCTTCATTGTTTTTGTTTCAGTAGGGAGTTTGTTGTAGTGGAAGACAGACGAGTAGAGAAATCTCCTGCGGCCCGCCTCTCTGTGTATGGCTGGTAGGTGCAGGTGGTCGTCTGCACGCGTATGACGATTTCGCAGGGTAGAGTTTGCAGAGATTTGACCGGCAATGTGCGTTGGCTCACACGTCAGAATGATCTTGTGGAGCAAAGTAAGGCTGTGAAATAGATGCAGATCAGCTGCGGTGAGAAGACCCAACTCGTTACGGGCATCAGAAATATGATCAAATTTCCGTAGACCTGACACGACTCTAGTGGCGAAGTTAATGATTTTGTCTAGTCTGTGGATGTTTGCTGCCGACCCGTTCCCATAAACAGATATGCAGTAGCGGATATTGGATATAACTAGGCTATTGACTATAGTGAAGAGGGTACTGGTTGGCAGATGGTGACGCAGATGGTTCAGGGCCATAAGGAATCCAGTGCACTTGCGGACCACGACAGCTACATGGGAATCCCACGACATGTGGCGATCAAATGTCACCCCAAGGTTCCTACACGAATGACTTGCATATATCACAGCGTCCCTAAAGCACACTCGTATCGGGGTAATATTGCGAAGATTCTGACGCGATCCGAACGTGAGAAGCTGAGTTTTGGTCGGGTTTACCTTCAAACCGTTATCCAGGAAGTAGTCGTATAGTTGGTTCAGACATGTCTCCATCTGATTTATCAGATTTGGGAGATCAGATTTGCGACCGGAGATGAGGACCTGGGTGTCGTCTGCGAACTGAGTGACGTGTGCTACCGGGACGTGCAAACTGAGGTCGTTCGAAAAGATGCAATAGAGGAGTGGACCTAGTGATGGGCCTTGAAAAACACCTATGTTGTTAGGAAGAAAGGAGGAGAGATGCCTGTTTCCGCGTTGATCTGAGATGCTAACAGCCTGCGTGTGACCTCCCAGATAAGCCTTAAACCAGTCAGTATCAATTCCATGGAGTTCTAGTTTAGTGAGCAGTTTGGTGTGATCTATTACGTCGAAGCATTTACTGAGGTCCAGAATACAAAGGAGAGCTACTTCCGAACGGTCCATTGCTGCTAGTATTTTGTCCGAGACTGAAATCAGAGCGGTTTCCGTAGAGTGGCGTGGTCTGAAGCCGTGCTGAGTTTGGGCCAGTAGGTGGTTTGCGTTCAGGTAGTGATAGAGTTGCTTCTGCACTACCCTCTCTGTGATTTTGGCGATAACCGGAACCAATGAGATGGGCCTAAAATTAGAGGGATCCGAAGGATCTCCTGATTTGTGAATGGGAGTTACTATTGACTGTTTCCAAGTGGAGCGGATATCAGCTGTAGTCAGGCATGTGTTTATAATGTCGAGCAGCACTTCTCCGATAAAAAAGAACAGAAATTTGATGACCTTAATACCGATCCCGTCGGGTCCGCAAGCACTTGTGCTCCTCATATCCATGACAATTTTGGTTAGCTGTTCGAGGGATATGGGTGATACTTTATAGGAGCTGGTAGAGACGCGCGATAGCCGGCAACTGGGAGGTGTGTGTGTTCAGACATGTTTGCCTGGCGTTTGACCTCTGCTGATACCTTAGGTCCGACACTAACAAAGTATTGATTTAGATGCTCAGGTAGGACCTGGGGTTGAACTCTATGAGAGCCTTTTTTGGTGTCGATAATGGGCTTAATAGCACGCCACGCAGCTGATTTAAAGTATTTAAGTATTTAAAAGTAAGGTATATTAATTATTTAGGTTTAATGTTATAATTATTGAATCATATGTTGAACAGTAAGATGGTATGTAATGGTGTGAATGGAGTGGGATTGGTCAATATAGGTCTTCGCTATAGGAGCAAGGAAAACATAACCCAATCCATTGTAACCTGCATCTTTTGACTTGCTGAGGAAAAAGGTGTGATACCTTTTTCATACCCAAACTAAAGGATGTGCTTGTATGGCTTTACAATGCATCAACTCAGGCAACATTACATTGCCTGCCTCTCACCCTGGCAGCAAGGGTGAACATTATGGAGAATGATGCTGCCCACTCAATCAATCCTCATACCTTCAGTTTCCCAGAAGCTCAGCAGTTAGCTGCAGCTTAACCACTGAGCTACCAACAAAGTGCCAAACCCAACCACATAGCAACATCACTTCAGATAGACCTCCTTAGTTACTGTATGGCTACTGCAAAAATATAAACCTTTCTTTTTTGCTGCACAAACAAACATGTGTGATTGCTTATCTCATATTCAAATCAAACCACAATAATACTGTTGGATGTCTTGTACATTTTTATCTCCAAATTAAGAATTCAAAACATAAGCCCAACCTTGAACCACCTCTAAGTCATCAACTTGATTTGCTGTTCCAACAAATCAAAGTTGTATGCATAAACTAGCAGGGGTAGTAGCAGTGGTAGTGCCATTATATGGAAAACAGGGAATAGTCATTATGTATGGCTGTATATGAACACTTCACCTCTCCCTTTGAAATTTTTGTTGTTCTTTAAAAAAATTCAACTGAAAAAAAAACCTAATCTAAGCTAGTCTGAACTGTTTTTGAAGGAAAACGTTTTTTTTTTTTTTTTTTTGGGGGGGCTCCCCCCCATCCAGTTGTTATCACTCACGAAAAACCTAACCCATATATACCCATATAATTAGAATATAATAAATAAATAATATATATATATATATGGATATATATTAAATAATTTAATTTAAAAATATGACTAATCTAACCTAACTTAACTGAACCAAACCCCTTTGTAGCTTCTTTGGTGGTTATTGGTTTAATGACATGTCAACCATTGAGTCATGTAGCATCACCAATCCATCATGCTGATTGGTCATGGGCGAAGAGTGGCAGCAGGTGAGACGCCCACGATCTTTCAATTGAGATGGGCAACTTACCCCTAGACTACTTAGACATAAATACATAAAAGATCAGTGCAACTGTGCGCCACAAGGGCCCTTCTTGGTTGCACTCTGGATACTGAACCAGTGCCCACCAAATCTGTCGATCAGCCCTCCCTGGAATACCGAAAAGCAAGCCCTATTTTCTTATAATAAGTGTCTATGCTGTTTTTAAAGATGTTCAGTGTGCTGCTACTGACAATCGTTTCTGGCAGCTGGTTCCAATGTTCTACTACCCTGTTGGTGAAGAAAGACTGTCTTAACCTTGTCCTGTTGTGATTAACTTTAATTTGGAATTGATGACCTCTAATTGCATCATTTCTGTTAAATTCACACATTTCCCTGATATATCCCTGTTCCTGGCCATGAGCAAATGTAAAGACCTCGATGAGATCTCCTCTCAGCCTTCTATATCTAAGTGAAAACATATTCAATTTCTTCAATCTTTCCTCATATGCCAGGTTGCTTATACAATTAACCATTTGTGTTGCCCTCTTTTGTGCTCTCTCTAAAAGCCAACAATCTTTTGCATAACTAGGGGACCAGGCTTGGACACAGTATTCCAAATGTGGCCTGATGTATGCACAGTAAAGCTTCCTGATGACTTCCTCACTTTTGTATGATACATTCCTATGTATTGCCCCAAGCATTCTCAGTGCCTTCTTCCTGGCTTCTTTGGTCTGTTCTGATGCCCTCAATTTTGTGTTAAAAATAACACCTAAGTCCTTCTCCTGCTGAATCACAGATAGTACTTGGTCACCCATCAAGTATGGAGCCTTCATATGCTG